>LPNX010067101.1:5954-31695 GCA_001517045.1 Pseudotsuga menziesii
ATCAAGGAACATGGACTTTATCAAATATTTCTTTACATTCATGTATTCATATAGTGGCCCAACTGTTCGAATGGGTGATTATTAAGAGATTCAAGCCAAGGGGATTGGTAGGATCGATCTAGAAGATGGGTATTTCAATAATGTGTTTTTTGTAGAACACTTGGAATCAAACCTACTATCATTATTCCAAATGACACACACTGGTGAAGCAAAGAGAGTAGTATTTACTCTAGACACAATGGAGATAGTTGAAATCTCTACCAACAACGTGGTGGCATTGGGGTTTGGTGACCATCAAGTTAGGATGTACAAGTTCCCCATTTCCTTCTCTACTCTAGAGGGAATGAACTCCTAACTCATGCCAATGATTCAAGAAAGTTGTGGCATGAGAGGTTCGACCATCTAAACTTTATATACCTCTAGGAATTGAAAAAACAAGGCATGGTTGAAGGGATTCCTTCTATTAATATCTCCAATGGCCTGTGCATTGGTTGTGTGATTAGCAAGCATCCAGAGTGCAACTATGAGAAAGGGAAAGCAAGGAGATCTACTCAAGTGCTTGGATTGGTGCATTCATATCTTATTGGACCTCTCCCTACACCTTCATATGGAGGATCAAGGTATGTTTTGAACTTCATAGATTATTTCTCAAGGTTTTGCGGGGTTTACTTTCTCAAACTCAAATGTGAAGTCTTTGAGACTCTTAAGGTTTGGAAAGCCATGGTTGAGAAACATTGTGGGAATAAGATAAAAGTGCTTAGGATTGATAATGGCAAAGAGTATGTGAATAAGAGTTTTTATCATCTCTGTGAGGAATTTGGCATCCAAATGCATCATTCAGACCCCTATACACCACAAGAGAATGGTGTGGTAGAGCGCAAGAATGGGGCACTCAAGGAGATGGAAACCTACATGATTGAATCCAAGAGTTTGAATCCTAAGATATGGGATGAAGACATAAATTTTGATTCATACATCAAAAAATATATATATTCACAAATAATTAGATGGAAAAACACCATATGAAGCTTGGTTTCGTCACAAGCCAAGTATTTCTCATTTCAATATTTTTGGCTCAAGGGCTTGGGCTAGGATTCCATCAAAGAAGAGAAAGGTATTGCAACCACTAATAAAGGAGTGCATTATGGTTGGCTATCATGAATATGAAAAGGAATACAATCTCTTTGATCCCTCATCTCAAAATAATTTCATAGAAATAAGTGTGCAATTCAAAGTAGAACTCATGCCAAAGCTCGAACTAGCACCAGGGGAATGCTAATCTCCTCTACCACAAGATGATGTAAGTGATGAATATTTTTCTGATATTTCTAAGATTTATGATTCTGATATGGATGAATATTATTATTATGGTCATGATTCACCCATTCATCCCAATTGAGCTAAGAAAACCATAGAAGTAGCAGGGAATTTAGTTGGCAATCCACTAGATCCTGGCAAGACTATGTCACAATTTCATACCGCTTCTTTTGCAAGTGAAGTTATTATTGTTTATAAATGATTAATTATGGTTATATATGATCCTAAAACATATCAGGAAGCATAACTTGATACAATATGGAAAACAACCATGCAAAAAGAGTTCAACTCTCCACATGAAAATGAGACTTGGGAATCAGTTCCCTTTCCCTCAAAGAGGAAGCTAGTGCAATTCAAATGGGTCTATAGGACCAATGTTTCTTATTATGGGTATGATATAAAGTATAAAGATATATTGTTTTCCAAATTCTTCTCTCAAGTCGAAGGAGTGGACTATATATAGAAATTTTCACTGGTTGCAAAGATGGACTCTATAAAGAGAGTTTTAGCCATTGTTGACTCCAAGCGTCGGGAGGTTCACCACATGGATGTAAAAAATGAATTTCTTCATGGTGATATACAGGAGGAGATATATATGTAGAAACATAAACATTTTCTAAAAGTATCCTTCTCTTGTATGCAGGTTAAATAAGTCACTCAATGGCCTCAAGAAATCCCCAAGGGCTTAGTATGCCAAGATGGACAATTTTATGCTATCAAATTTATTTGAAGATGAAAATATGATGAAAATGTTTATTTTCAGCATGTTGGTGATGTATTTCAGGTCATTGTACTCTATGTTGATGATATTTTGATTACAAGTAGTTGCATCAAAAAAATTGGGTCAATCAAAGCCTCATTGCACAATGATTTTTCAATGACTGCTCTTGGATTGTTGAAGAAATTTCTTGGTTTGGAAATTGAGCAATATGAAAGAGGAATCAAGGTCAGCCAACAAAATTATGCTTCATACCTGTTATTAAAGTTTAATATGGATGAATGTAAAGCAACAAGGTTCCCATTCATTTCTGGTATCAATCTAGATGAAGTTGGTGACTCTCCATTGGTGGATAGCTCTTTGTATAGACAACTAGTCAGGAGTTTGTTATATCTTCCACATTCTAGACCTGATTTAGAATATATTGTAGCTATATATATGCAACAGACTCAAGAGATCCATTGGAAGGAATCCAACAGTATCCTTCACTATGTGCAAGGAAACAAACACTTCGGGGTGCACTATGTTGCTGGTTCTCCACTAGACCTAGTGGGTTTTTCTAATTCTGATTGGGTTGGCGATCCCAATGAAAGGAAGTACACTTCATGTTATTTATCAATGCTATCGAAAATTTCCATATGCTAGTCAATAATAAAACAACACACCATCTCGCTTTCTTCAGCTGAGGCTAAGTATAGAGGAGCAGTGAACGTAGCTACACATTGTGTGTGGTTGCAAGGTATTCTTCGGGAACTTGGAGTTTCATTTTATTCATCCATAGTCATTTGGTGTGACAATAAAAGTGCAATAAATATTTCCACATATCCAATGAAAATACAAAGGACCAAACACATTGAGATACACATGCACTACATCCATATCTTGGTGCATGATCAGGTGAAGCCTTGCAGTATTTCCCATCTACAGAGCAAACTGCTGACATTTTCACCAAGTTCTTCACAGATAAGACCTTCACCTATCTTAGATAACTTCTTAGAGTGGGTGATGCATGGTGACGGATACCATTTACTTTCATATTTTTGGCTCCATGTCCATTTTTTAGGGGAAGTTTGGTTCCCATGTGGTTTTTCTCCTTACCTTGTTTCTATGGACAAATAAAATTCTATGTTGTATGAGGTGACTTGAGCCTTTGTTTCCAAGGCCTCCAAGATATTTTTGGTTAAGAAGTACTAAGTAATTCTGAAGGGGGGGTGTTAGAGTAATAATCCCTCCTAGTACCATAGTATTAGACCTTACACACATTCATTTTCTTTCAAGCACTGATTTCCATGGTTTAGGCTTAGGGAAATTGGAATTTATGACAATTGAGGATCTCCTCGGTGATCATTCTGCACAGTTGAGGCACTCCAGGTTAATCATTCTGATAACCCAGGTGCCCACATTGATGGCACTCAACTAGAATTTCCTCCCCTTCCCCTCTCTCTCTCTCTCTCCCTCTATTCCATTATACGCCCATGACTCCATCTTCCTCTCCCTCCCTCCCCTTATCTCTCTCTCCCACCTCTTATATTATCTCTCTCTCTCTCTCTCTCTCTCTCTCTCTCTCTCAGCCCTGTCCCTCTCTCCCTCCCCCCCTCCCTCTACCTTTCCCTCCCCCTTCCTCTCTCTCCCTCTCTCTCGGTCTCTCTCCCACTCTCTCACTCCCTCTCCCACCTCTTCGTCGATATGTCTCTCACCCCCTCTCTCCCCCTATCTCTCTCTCTCCCTCTGCCACTCCTACCTCTTTTGATCCCTCTCTCCATATCACCCTCTCCCTCCCTTTATACCCATATTTCTCCCACTTCTGCTCCATCCCTCCCCTATATCACTCTCTCGATCCCACCTTTTCTACTCTCTCTCTCTCTCTCTCTCAATATATCCCACCTCTTCTTCTCTCTCTCTCTCTCTCTCTCTCTCTCTCTCTCAGGATCCCCCTCCCCACATGCGCTCTCTCTCTCTCAAGCGCCCCGTCCCCGCCTGCTCTCTCTCTCTCTCCCCCACTTCCCCTGTTCTTCACCCTCTCCCTCTCCCTCTCCCACATCTTCTGGTCTCTCTCTCTCTCTCTCAGGATTGCCCTTCCTACCTGCACTCTCTCTCCCTTCCCCTCTTCCTCGCCCTCTCCCTCCTATCTCTCTCTCACTCTCGCCCCCTCTGCCACCTGTCTCTCTCTCTCTCTCTCCCTCTCCCACATATTATTCTCTCTCTCTCTCTTTGTCACCCTCTCCCTCCTGTTCTACCCCTATGAATTCCTATTCCTCTCCCTCCCTCCCCTTATCTCTCTCTCCCCACATCCCTCTCCCACCTTGTCTATTATATGTCTCTTTCCCTTTCTCTCTCCCACTTCTCCCTCTGTCTCCCACCTATGTGTCTCTCTAAGTCTCCCCTTATACACCGACCCTCTCTATTTAAATCACGCACAAATTTAAATCGAGTAAAACAAAAGAAACTGCGATAAACTTTCTGCCAATTAAATGGAAAGATAGCTGGGACAGTGAGAGACAAAATGGGAATGGCACTGAAATGGGTAGTCATTAAAATAGAGCAAGGAAATGATAGTGACTTGGAAATGGCAATACAATCTTGAAATGATAGTTACTTGGAAATACCTCTGCTTTTACAGAATGTCTGAACCAAAGCTAGTCACAGGCTTTTTAACACTGCACATAGATACATTAAAGATGCAAATGCGACACTACTAACAGATTATTTTAATAAACCTTAAACCATATATATATCTTCCATGGCCCTTTGGTTTCCACCCATGGCACATCATCCATAGATTTAGGGTTTAACCAAGACATCAATATTAAATATATTTAAAAAATAATAATAATACAGAGCAAACAAAAAAGCAAAAACAGATTACAAACAGAGAAGAAAAAATTGCATGACCATGCACAAAAGCAGAAATAGCAATAAGAAAAATAAATACAGAACAAAACGCAAATCGGTGCAACTCAACTCACCTGAACAATCCATCAACCTTTCTGCTCTGCTATGCACCAATGGCCTTTTCCTTTGTGCTCTGCTGTGCACCAATGGTCTGTATAGGAGTAAATGGGTGTTTGCAAATATTTTGCAATATCCAATTTTCAGCAACCGCCATGTTGATGAGGGACTCAACGATCAAGATAATGCTTTCCACCAATTCTCTACATTCTCTCCTACAATAACTGTCTTGCGGTTTATGATGCAATCTAGGGCTACGAGAGCACCCGTACACAATATAAATCCAATAAGCCAAGTTATAACTTGGTTAAAACAAGACAAACGATTATTGTTTACATCGTTGAGAGTGTCTACGACAGCTATTCTGTTTGAATCGACACTTCACAGATTGGAAAGATAAAAACATTGCAGGTGAATTACAGAGACCAAATAAACGTACCAGCTATTACATGGCTGCTTTCCTGCGAGAACTGATGGTTTAAACAAGTATCGCAGAAGACGTTTCCCACTACCACAACATTTGTCAGTTTCTCTTCACCGTAACCTTCGAACTCTATGGATTCAGCTTGGCCCTCTATCGATTTTGTTAAGAGAAACCGTAGCAGGAAGATTATAGTTAAATGTTTTGAGGCCATCACGATTATTGTACGGAAAGAACAATGGACTTCTGTCTCTATATTTAACCTATTCTGCGGTTGTTCCTGGTAGGAATTTAACAGAGAACGCTTCAGAGAATGCCCATCTTGTCGCTTCAGAAAATGCCCATATTTAGAGAACGATTCACCTCTCCAGCAACGCGACCACCTCTTCTCGACTTTCGTCACATTCAATGATACAATGAACCTTACCATTTCTTATAATCTCAACGGCTATTGTTGGCTGCGCTTTTTTTTTGCCACTACGGTGCATATAGCGGTTGAGTTTAGTAAGTCTTTTTCATGTTCTGGGATGTGTTTTTTTAAATGGACGTGCATAAAAGCACGTTTCCCAATACTTTATAGCCGTTTTTAAAACTAGTTTCATATTTTTGAATATTGTTTATATGATTAGAGTGATTAGTAAAGTAATTATTTCAATAAAAGAAATTTAATTGATATAATTGTATATAGAGTTTTTATAATTAGAAACTGATAAATATTATTGATGAAATTTCAATTCACATAATTGTATATAGAATTATATCTAAACATAAATAAATTTAATATAGAAAATTGTAACTTAAAATAACAACTTCTAATCAATATCATTCTTAATCAATATGAGTGTTAACCATTGTAACTCATATCCAATATAAATATAAGCCACCATTATCCCTTATAACCCATAACCACTAACACCTCATGACTATATCACAAAATCCTTAACATCTTTTAAGTCGTGACGTTTTCAAATTAAAAATTATAAACCCTAAACCCTTATTTTTAACCATTGTATAACCTAATTATTATACTCTAATTCTTATACATCATAAGAATGGGTGAATAATACAATAAAATAGATTTTCGTCAAACATCATGGAAAGCAAAGGTCTATAGGGTGAAACCTTTACATCTTATGACAACCACCAAAATTTGTCTTCCTAAAGAAGTTCTACAACTAATTCATTTCCAAGTGAATAGCTTAGAGAAGGTGCTTCTATCATTGGCACAAACCTCTTGTTTCATACTTGGTTATTTCCAACTTTACTGTGGTATCTTAAGAATATGTGCTCAAAAAAACTTTAATCAATAATGTTATGGGTGTATGTGTAAAAAAATTAATGACATTGTTAATTAACAATGGCAAATATGTTTTAAAGAAATTGCTTTCGAAACATAAGTCTCATCTTTATGATTAATTAATTAATTTTGATATTTCTTTAGCTTGATAAAAAAACATGATAATTATGCCAAATTGACTCTATAGGTTTTATGATTTTGTGGTTTTAAATTGCCTTTATAGCTGTTATGATTGTGTGGTTCTATGAACATAATGCTATAATAAGAATATTCTTTTATAAACATAGATAACTCTCCATGCTATCACTAGTATCTAGCATATATAATTTTTGGTGTGTTACATGTTCTTAGTTTCTTACCACGAATACTTTATAACATAAGCATGAATTGACATGTAAATTAGTACACTCATGAATTCAAACACATTGGATCCTATCACATCGCCCATACTTGTTGTTCTTAGTTACAAGCCTACCTAGTACATAGACTTGTTTTCATTAAAATATTAAAATATGGATTTGTAGAAGTTAATGCTTCCAAATGATTTTCCATGGGTTCATATGGTTATGAATAAATAATGAAAAACCACACTTCCCCAAAATGGAGAGGGATGGGTGAGATTCTCTCGGTGCTAGTAACATGGACAATGATGGAGGAATAGGGAGAAAATGGCCATAGAACACATGGGTATAGCAAAGAGAAGGATTGTTTCTATTCATTTCTCAAGAAGTATAACAATTTGGTTTTTATTAGTTTTGAGTGTAAAGTTTTGATCCAATGGAATTGCACCGTGAAATAAAAATAATCACCACAAAATATTCTTTGTTGTTGGTATGTTAAGAGAGATGATCTTAGAATGCGTGACCTTGGGAAAAGCTACAAATTACACTATTTACTTTAGTAACACATTTCAATAAATTTGGAATTATGCTATTACAAAGACTTCATCCATAGTGATTTTTTTTGTAAATTATTAAATATATATTCTATTAAATCTAGAAAAAATAACTCAAAGAACTATTCCATTAAATTTGGAAGAATTAAGCTACTGAACTATTTCCTTAATTAACATTTTTTAATTAGTTCATGTAAAACTTTATTATTCAAGCATTCAAAAGGAAATATTAAATATCAATTATAACTAGACGGGTAGGACATAAATCATGTTGAATCAATGAGTATAATAATGTAACATACCCATATAACCTAATAAAATTCATATATAGAAATTTTCTTCATATAAAATACATGTCATAAGTAGACCATTCTATTCATTCTTTGTTATATATATTAACCGCAGACTGTATGCTTATAAAAAAACCTGCCTTATGGTTCATCGTCTTTATAGATCATTTCTTAAGCATCACAAAACAACTCGAAGAATAACCTTGAAGATTTATCTTTTATCCCTTTAACTAGTTGGATTCCAAGCTTAAGATTAAAAAGTCTTCAGCCATAGGACCTTCTGCAATGGATTTTCTTTCAGCAAGTCCGCTTCTGCAATGTGGATTGCGGATTGTGGGAAACCCTACAGTTATTTTACAATCTTACCTTCTGCAACTCCACTTTTGTAATGTGGGTTGTAGATTGCGCAAAGTGCTTGTCTTCATGGTAAGTTTACCCTTCCTGAATTCTGCTTCCGCAATGCAGATTATGGATTGCTAAAAGTACTTAATCCTTTATAATTTTACCCATCCATAATTCCGCTTCCGTGATGTAGATTGCGGATTGCGAAGGGTGCTTAGTTCCTTCATAGTTTTCTCCTACCCAATCTTGCTTCTACAATATAGGTTGCGGATTGCACATTAGAGGACATTTCAACTCAAAATGAACCTTTCAACCTTAATTCAAATTCCATGTCAGTTTTAATATCCCAAATTTTAGACCTAACACTTATGGGCATGAGCCCATTGATTATGATGTTACCTTGATGTTTTATTTTGATATACTTGGTCGAAGACCACATTGCATATGAAAATGCTGATTTGTTTTATATATTGGGCGTAAGCCAATTACATATATATATATATATATGCTTGCTTGTGTTGGGCGTGGACTGTGAAGCACATGACTAATGAGATGTTTTGTGTTGAGCGAGGAGCTCTGGAGCACATGGGTAAATTGATGTTTTGTGTTGAGCGAGAATCTCTGGAGCACATGAATACTTATATTTGTGTTGAGCAAGACGCTCTGGAGCACATGAGTATTGAGACATTTTGTGTTGAGCGTGAAGCTCTGGAACACATGAAAAGATAATTTGGAAGTGTTGAGCATAAGAGATAGAGCTTTCGATGTTGATATTGAGCATAATATATGGAACATCGGAACGTTGGCCGTTGTATCCCTATGTGTATCCTACAAGTACATCCTAGCATTACCGTTGAGCAAATAGCTCTGAAATTGCACTAAGTTTGTAACTCCCTTTTTTAGCATTGAGTATGGGATCTGGTAAGTGCTAGGAGTTAATGAAAATAATTAATGATTCCAGAGTGAAAATAAATCAAGAAAAATGTTGATCTCATCTGACTTATTTGTAAGTGATTAAATGAAATTTTGAATTTCTGTATTCTCATCAAGTACTGAAGAACTACCATGTGATATGAGGGAATCCAACATGCAACAATGTTTAGAGTTTCCTAGCCTAGTATACCTAACCATCTACCTCATGACCCTAAATGAAGAAAGTGTTGTAAGTCTAGGAATCACAATATGTGATACCCTAAGACAAAGGTTACCAAGTAATATATTATTATATATTTTATACAGAGTATGTATAAAGAGTACACCTAATAATAATATTAATAATGTAGGAAAGAAGGCAAAGTTTCATCTATTACTATTATTACTAAGATAAAAATTAAACAATATAATACCTACAAAAGTCTAAATTAGGAACTAGTTAAAAGTTCCTAAATTAAAATATTAAAAGTACCAAATTAAATAACAAGGGTTAAATCAAGAAATGAAGTGATTCTTGATTTAACTTCCCCTTTGACTGAAAATTCTATCTATAAAGTCCCAAGCCAAAGAGAGGCTTGGGGATCTCATCTATCTTTTCGGAGTCATTATTCTCCCTGTTGATTCTCAAGAGAGTTACTGGAGAAAATTTCCCTCAGAGGAAGAAGGAGAACTGATCCAGACTTGATATACCAATTAGGGAAGCCTCACCTTAGGAGCTCTAAGATACTTACATGTTCGAACTAGCTCAGGGGGATCCATATTAAAACTAGGAACAATTTTGGGTCATGGTTCGGTGGAATGTGGTAGTTCCCAAGTTATCCAGTCGTCTATACAGAGGTAGGATCTGCTTATGAATTGCTAATGCTCGGTATTTGAGTGTGCAGGTTTCAGCCATTAGAGGAGCTTCACTTTTCAGGTATGAGGTTCTGGACTTCCTATTTCATTTCCTAGAATAAGTGTTGGCTAGATTTTGCAAGGGTTTATACTATATATTCTAACCATATGTGCTATTGTTTTCATTCTCAAATTCTTTTAGGGTTTACTTTATAAAACCTAGGCTATAATTTATTTCATGTGCTAGAATTATTAAGGGTTTTGTTCTTTAAGTACTTCTATAATTTAATTCTTATTCAAAGATTTATCCAGGGTTTTGGTCCTTTTTTATATTACTTATGTATTCTCTTTTACATATTAAACTTTGTTCTTTTAAAAATTAGGTTTTGTTTAGAAAAGCAGTGCCTATATACTTCATTTGCTTTAGGAACCCTACTTGCACATTACATATTGCGAGTAGAGCTTTGTTTAGAAGTAAAGGCTAGTTTCAGGTCAAGCTTTAAGCAAAATCAATTAAAGATTTTAATAAACTAATATAATAAATATAATCTAGTAAATACTTTATATATATTATATTAGGTATAAAACACAACTGTAAATACTAATTTAACAAATATTATAAACATAGTATTCTTTAACTAAGAGTATCCACAAATTCTAAAGTAACCAAGCTAAGATAAAAACTAGCAAAAGACCTCTCAGGGTCGGTATAAATAAACTCATGCTAATAATATAGATAAACATGATCACTTTCCATTAACAAAATAAATATCATAAATCCATTAACAGTCCAAGTATCGACACCATATAAATGGTCCACAGTTTATAACATTAATACTAGCTACATCTACAAAGCATAAGCAGTAAGGTTATTATCAACATTATAAAATGGCTCCATAAATAAAAAAATCAAACCCTCTAACAGTATGAAATGCATTATAGAATCGCATACCATAAATACGATGTCCATTGTAATAAAACCACAACATTATTAAATACACAATAACCATTTAAAATAGCATAGAAAATTGTACATAGGTCCTAGGATTGAATCCAGTGGGAACTTAAGCCCAAATCGTATCCTTAACCACAAACCCTCACCACTTTACATGACCCAAGACCAAATCCTGTAGGGTCGGTTTTATTTACAAGCCACAATACACTATTTACATACAGGCTGAGTTAATAATAAAATATTTATGCAGAGGTCGTAAGACCCATTATAATTTACACACGCAGTCACCTATGTCCCTCGGCCTCATACTCAACCACACAGTAAACTAATCTATTATAAAACCCTGTCATGAATTAAGCAACAACAACGTTTTCCAACAAAGAGTTTACACTCACAATCGGACTCACATTTCATTCACACATCATATTTAAAACAGTAAGTATGCACCCATTTATGCTATCGCAGTTACAATGGTGACTACCAATTCCATTCATGGCATGGCCCTAAGCCATACACTAACATCCTTTATCATCCTTCCCAACAAAGTAATTAATGAAGGAAAGTTTACACAATCAACAAGATTTGCAACCACAGAAATCAAAAGCAGTATATATTCACAAACCCATTTGTTATAATCCATTAAAAAGTTTACACAATCGCTTTCTTACAGCCTTGCACCATTGCAAGAAATGGTGCTTCCCATGGCCAATATCTTACCCAAAACATCAAATACAAAATGGACAGAGCCTGTCAAGGTGTTACTGAGGCCTCTTTCGATAAACAGAGTTCCATTCATAAATTAATTTACATCTATATGATTCAGGACCAAAGGTAAAATGAAAACCCTAATTTCGGTAGCATTCCAAACACAGAGTTTCTCTAAGTTACAGTTGAACCCCAAAATTAAAACGCATCCATTGGAGTCAGACTCAAGCAAACTCAACCATCAACGAGTGACAACCGAGTCATAACCACAAATCCAAGAGGTGACAAGTGAATACTTGTGTAGCAGGCTTACCGTAATGTTATGGCTTTTCTTACGGCCTTACCCTCAAGTGACGAACAATGTTTTTCCTTGCCACCCCAGTAACCTGCAACCACAAAATGAAAGCCACAATGAGAAGTATGATTTTTTAAACAAGCTAAAATAAGAAACTGATGTTGTGAAACCAAACCACAATCATACCTATCTACTAAGCCATCGAATTCATTTTCTTCACACTGACCCGGAGTAGAGAGAAAGTAGCAATGTTCCGAAATGACCAACCTTACCACTTGGGCCAATCCCTAAGCATGGTTTCCTCTCTTCCCAAGGAACATTGAAAGCACCACCCTCACCACCATTAATGCACACCAGATCCATACTTGTATATAGTCTATGGACTATATTATAAACTTTCCACCCAAATCAACATAAAGTTGAAACTATTACATGTGCATCGAATACCTTAGGATTTAAGCCCAAATATCATGTCATATGAAATATGCCATGGAATATATATTATTTTAGCCAAATTTTTTACAAAGTATTATAAACTTTAAAACAAACATATAGAGAAAATAAGTTAGGATGTGAACCTGTCTTAAAAAATTTACACCGTAGTAAATAAGCAGCACATAGGTAATGAATCTATGTCACGTAGATAATATGGGATGTAGTACTCCGTCACTATAAAAACGCCGTAATAATCACAATTATAAGAAATATAATGTCTATAAGATAGATATGCAAATATGTGAGCTAGTAACTCAAATGGACGGCTTTCCCGTTCAGCTTGTTATAAGCAGTTCTCCAACACTATGTCAACCTACACATAAAAAGGAAGGAGTTCCTTAGTTCAACCGAACTAAGTAATCCCACTAGGGAAAGTAGAAACTATTACCTCTCATGTAGTTACATGGGAAAATAGTCCCGCTACTCCACCCCTTTATCCATTAACAAAGTTAATTTAGAATCATGTATATGATAGTAAAACATGTGAAAATCAGTGAAGTACATAATCAAAGTATCTAATATACACAACATTTCGTAACCATAATAATAGCATATTTATAAACATTACGACATCATAAGTAAACATGAAAATATTCACATCTGAAATTGAGGAAGAAGGATGTAAGAACAACCTACGACAAAACAAACAATATAAATAGAGTACGACACATTCAGCAAGTCCAATAATGTCCAGCATAGGTAGTTTTGACTACCCTACGATTTTTATTTTTTTTTCAATTCTTGGGCACATTACATCATCATGTGTTAGGAAATGAAATTTCTTTAAATTTTAAATACCGTATATGTCTTAAACAATTTTTTAATATAAATTTGGGGATAGGTATCATAAAAAAAAATATTTGTGGTGTTCGTATTTTCGATATATCTCCCTGTGTTTTTACTCAAATTTTGATTGGGGGAGCTTGTTGGATGCATAATTGAATTCTGAACCCAACGAGTAACCTCTATGGATGCTTTTGATAGACCCCTCTACCCCCCAAAAAAGAAATACCTAAAAAAATGTGATGTCATCATCACATTTTTTCAGGTATTTATTATTTTTGGGGTAGAGGGGTCCATAAAAAGCATGCAGAGTGAGTACTCGTTGCATGCGGAATTAAATTCCGCATCCAATGAGCTCTTCTAATTGAAATTTGAGTAAAAACACAGTGAGATATGCCAAAAATATGAACAAAAAAAATATATTTTTTATATTCTTCCTCCAGAATTAATAAATATTATTTTATTATTTTAACTATAATTTTACTGTTTTCCTTAGGAGGCCCATTTTTAGTTAAAATTCCCTCTAATGAAAACTAATTATGTTTATTATAAATTTACCTTCGTCTTCCCTCTTCCGCAATGCGAATTGTGGAAGCACTTAAATTCTTTATAAATTTCCTTTTGTTTTTCGCTTCCACAATGTGGATTGCGTTTGTGTAAACAATAAATTTATTTACAAATTCGATTCCTCTTTCTACTTCCACAATGCGGATTGTAGGTTGCAGAAATGCTCAATTTATTTACAAATTCACTTCTGCTTTTCGCTTCCGCAATGTGGATTGTAGGTTTTAGAAATACTTACTTTCATTACAATTTAACTTCCACTTCCTACTTCCGCAATGTGGGTTGCGGGTTGCGTAACCTATTAATCCCTTTAGAAATTGTCATATGTTTTCTGCTTCCGCAATGCAGATTGCGAGTTGCGGAAACACTTAAATTCTTTATAATTTCTCGCAAACTTCCACAAGACTACTGGCCGAAGGTTTTTCACCCAAAATCACTCTGTTTTCTTCATAAAACAAAGGATTTCCAACCTTCGATGGCCTCACCACCTTAGAATGAGTTTGTTACTTAAGACAGGTTTAGGTTGAGGAATTCTATGGGGGATTTTTAGTGGTGGGTCTCTAGAGAACCTTTAGCATAAATAATTTATTTCACAGTTCACCATTCATTTATGGATTAAAGGTATTATACATGGACTTCACTAAGATGGAAATGGTTTAAACCTAGAGATCACTTAGGCTTCCTATAGGGGTCCCTTACAACTAGGCATTAACAATAGAGAAATAGGGCATCTAAGTAGCTCATTCAACAGAGCATGAGTATTATACCATTATGAAGCCATATAACCAAGACAAGTCACAGTCATTCAACAAAGCATGAGTATTATACCATTAGGAATCCATATAACCAAAAAAAGTCACAATCATTCTACAGATCACGATTATTATACCATTAGGAATCCATATAACCAAAACAAGTCACAGCCATTCAAGAGAGGATAAGTATTATACCATTAGGAAGCCATATAACAAATATAAGTCACAGTCATTCAACAGAGCAGGAGTATCTCACCAATTGGAGAAACATATAACTGAATGCAACTCACAGTAATTCAAACAGAGCATGAATATTTCACCATTTTGATAACCACATAGCCAAATACAAGTCTCAATAATTCAAATAGAGAATGAGTATTTCACTATTTCATAAGCAACATTTCATCTAGAATCCTAAGAACTGGTACTTATCATTTCATTCATCTTGAAAGAGACATTTAAACATAAACAAATATACTCTGAGCTTAATAGTCTGCGAGAATTTAAACACATAAGGAAACATGTCTATAATGCGAGCCAAATGAAGAAGGAATAACCATGTTCCACCCAACCATATATTGGCACATATGTATTTTGTCCTCAATCACCCCCTAGCTATACTATGCATTCCAAGAGAGGATACAACCAACCTCTAGTTCATGTTTCTAGTGAGAAACCACTTTCCCAACATGAAGTGCTTACAGAGCATGTATTTCTTTCATCTCTTTCCTAACACAGAGTGCTCACATAGCCACAGTTCATCCTTTTCCCCCATCCTCCTCGCATATGCTCTTCTTTATAGTTTGGTTTTCTCCTAGGTCTTTGGCAGCTGCGACCCATTCCACAAGGAATATTTGTCGCCCACCACGTTCCCTGATTTTTCCAGGGTGCATTCATAACCATCATGGCATTCTGAAACCTCGTGTACTTCCCTAAGGTTAGCTCTTCCATGCCCCCCTCTCACACACATAGCTCCCTCACCTAACATGGTTGTCCCCATCATTATGTTTTCATTAAGAGTAAATGTTTTGATTACAACTATCCTCTAAGGACCAATTGGGTGGATTCTAGAATCCACCAATCACATTAAAATACAATAGTAATTCAAACTGTTACAAATGATGTTTATCTATTTGTGGGAATATTACATCCTCACCCCCTTATTTCAACATTTTCCACCATGTTCTTAGTCTTCCTTCATAGATTCTGGAAATAGAAATGGGTACTTCTTTCACAAAACTTCTTCTAGTTCCCAAGTCACCTCCTCCGAGCTAAAGTGCTTCCATTAATTGCACCTTAACCTGAATGATGACCTAATTTCAAAGTATTGTTTCTTTCCTGTCTAGAATGGGTAAAGGTTCCACTTGAAATTTTCCTTCTAGTTCCACTTGCACCACATTCCATTCAATGATATGAGTGGAATCATGTATATATTTTTTACATAATGGAATATGAAAAACATTATGAATTCTGAAGTGTCTTGGAAGAGAAATTTTTCATGCCATGGGTCCATTCCTTTCCATGATTTGTAAGGGCCCACAGAACTGTGGTAGGGAGCTCCAATTTAAGGGAGCTCTTTTTCGGCTTGACTTGGAGGTAGACATTGTCTTCGACAGAAAAATATTTATAATGTCTTTTTAAGTCAACGTAAATCTTTTGGCAATCATGTGCCACTTTCAATTCCTTTTGTAATTATTGAACAATTTATTCCATGTCTTGTAACATTTCTAGTCCTACTATCAGACAATCCACGGGGCTATCTAAGCTAATAGGGGTAGTACACTTTTTCCCATACATGATTTCGAACGGGCTCTTTTTTGCTAAGGCCTGATAACCATTTTTCTATGCAAACTCTACTAGATGAAAATAGGCCTCCCACTTAGTGGGTTTTTCCATGACATACATTCTTAGCATATCTTCGATGACTTGATTTTTCCATTTTGTTTGTCCATCTGTTTCAGGGTGATATCCTATGCTGAATTTTAGTGTGGTTTCTAATCCTGCAACAATGATTTCAAAAATTTTGAAGTAAACTCAACATCTGAGTCAGAAATTACCATCTTCGGTACTCCATGATGTCTGAGTATTTATTTTAAGAATATCTCTGCAACATTGACATCTTTATAAGTTGACTTCATTGGAATAAAATGAGTGTACTTTCTTAACTTATCAACTACAATCATAATTGAATCATGTTTTTTTTGTGTTAAAGAAAAACCCGTGATAAAATCCAAGGATATTACCTCCCATTTCCATTCAAGAATTGGAAAAGGTTGTAACAAACCTGTTGGCGTGCACAACCGCTGCCAATTCTAGATCATGTACTACATAATTCCGTTCATGTTATTTCAATTTGTGGGATTCGTACCATACAACATTCCCTTCGTGAAATAATAATCCCTCCAACCCTTCCTTACTAGCATCTGTACAAATGGTGTATTCTTTATAGGGGTCAGCCACTTTTAATATTGGAGCCATGGTTAATAAGATTTTTATATTTTCAAAACTGTCCTGACACTTTGAGGACCATGCGAAATTTACTCATTTCTTTTGTAAGGAAGTAATGGGATAGGATATCTTGGAGAATCCTTGGATTAATCTCTTGTAGTAACCAGTGAGTCCCATGAAGGACCGAATGTCAATGCCATCCTTAGGCACAAGCTATTCAGAAATATCCTTTATCTCTTGTGGATCTACCGCAATCCTACCTTCCGAGATATCATGACCGAGGTATTGAATTTATTTCTTAAATAATTCACATTTTTTTTAATTTAGCATGTAGCTGGTGATCTTTTAAGGTCTGCAGCACAATTCTCAAGTGTTTTTGATTATTTTCTTCCATCTTGGAGTAGATCAAGATATCATCAATGAATATTAACACAAATTGATCTAGATATTGTTGAAAATACTATTCATTAGACACATGAATGTAGCAGGGGAATTAATTAAGATGAGGGGAATTACTACGAATTCGTAGTGCCCATATCGAGTCCTGAAGGTTGTTTTGTTAACATATTCTTCCTTAATCCTGATCAGGTGATAGCTATACCACAAATCTAACTTGGAGAAGACTTTATCTCCCCATACCTAATCGAACAGATCATTAATCCGAGGCAGAGGATGCTTGTTCTTAATGGTCACTTTATTTAGTTGTATGTACTCTATGCAAAGTCATAAAGTCCCATCCTTTTTATTAACAAATAAAATTGGTTTCCCCCAAGTCGACTTGTTAGTTCTAATATAAACCTTATCTAGCAGTTCTTGTAACTAAATTTTCAATTCGGTTAACTCAAGGATGCTCATTCGATAAGGTATTTTAGATATCGGTGTAGACCTGGGTACAATTTCAATGGAGAAATCTATCTATCATTTAGGAGGTATTTGTGGTACCTCTTACATAAACAAAGCCATAAACTCACTTAAAATTGGGTAGTATTTCACATATGTTTTCTCTTCGTTAAGGAGAAGGTTAGTGGCATGTACTACATAAATCTTACAATCCTTTCTCATACACTTCTTTAATTGCATGGCATAAACTTGTCTCAGGGATACAAGTTTACTAACACCTCCAATATTCCTAACTATTTGATCCTCAACCACATAAGTAAAGGTTTTATCAAAATAATTCAATACTATATTATACTTTTCTAACTAGTCCATGCCAATAATCACATCATATTACCATAGAGGAAAAATATTCAGATGAATCCTAGTCACATGCTCCAGTATTTTAACTTCACAATCAACAATATATTCAGTTACCTTCCTTTTTTCTCTAGTGGCCAGTTGGGGTGACGAAAGTTTTGTAGGCCTTACGTTGGTGACCTAGTAATCCTCCACACTTTTAGGTGTGATGTAACTTAAATTATCCTCTAGATCAATTACTATATAAATCGTTCAGTTAGAAATGGTACCTTCAATGTCCACAATTGCATATTGATGATCCGTCTGTCAATTTTCAAGGGTTGCATTAATCTAGTAGAAACGTTGTCCAACTTCCCCAACAGTGGAAGATTCTTGCACTTTGTGAACAACCTTATTCGTTTGGTTGGAGAGTGGGAAGTTCCCTCATAAATGGGGCTCTCCACATTCCCAACACTTCATGGGTTCTTTAGGGGTTCCAACAGGCCCTTTCGGTCCAAGATTCACTGGTTTATTATTTTTCTGTTGAAACTGATAATTTTTGCTGTAGGAATTTCCTTGCAGATTCCTTGGAATGTTTCTAAAGGGTGGTGGTTGGAAGCCCTTTTTCTGCTGGTTGGACTTTTCCTACTTCTTATCCTTCCATACCTTGGAGAGGTCATTCCTTTTTCTGTACTGTTCAAAGCACAACCTTTCTTTTGTTAATACTTCATCCAAAGTTTTGGGATTGTGAAACTCGATCTAGTCCTTATAATACTGCAAAAAACAACTTAAGAATCGCTGAAATTTCACCTTTTCTTCCTTAATATGAGGCACAGACCGTAGCAGATCTAGAAATTTATTGCTGAGTTCTTCCATAATCATTTGAATGAGTTTCAATTCATTAAAATCCTTTGTTTTTCTCTCATAATAGCTTTTTGAAAAATACTGCTTCTTAAATAATTTCTTAAACTCCACCCATTCCAGGTTCTCCTTTAATCTTTGGGAAATCTTTAAATACTTCCATTAAATAAAAGCCTTTCCCCTCAGGTTGTAGACTTCCATCCTCACCTTCATGTTGATGTAGTAGTTGTAAATTTGGAAGTACCTTTTAATTTCCAACAACAAACATTATTCTTCCTCTATGGTCTTTGATTCCCTGTCAAAGCTGGTTAGATTGATCTTTTTAAATTCTCCTTCCATATCGTCGATTTTTCTTTTCCCGACCGACTTGGATTCATTCTCATATTTTTAACTTTCATTGCAGGAACTATCATTTCTTTCGACAGTTTTCCCAACTTTCGACCCCTCCTTGTGTCTACTTGGGGTTTTTTCCCCATTGTCTTTCTCTTGCAAAATATGCAACAATATCTCATTTATCTCCTGCTACTTTTCTTGAGACTTCTTCATTTGCTCATTATCTTCTTTAATACTCTGTATTTCTAAGATCAAATTCCTCATTGTTTCAAGTACTTGATTAGCTTCAGAGTGTTCTTATTTTGGTTGCGTCATGCTTGGTACTGGATCACCTTGTTCATGTCTATCTACATTTTCATTTTGTGAATCCATTGTTGTACCTTGCAACCGAATAATTTTGCATGTATACAAAACATTCCAAAAACAATTGTTATGGTTATAACAAAGCTTCTATGATTTAGCATAACAAGATGTTCTGAAAAAGAGATAGGGTTGAAACCTATAGCTCTGATAACATTCATAACACACTCATATACCAAATAAAATGCAAATACAAAGCATTTCTTCATATAAAATACATGCCATAAGCCACACCATTTTATTCATTATCTCTTATATATATTAACTGCAGACTATACTCTTATCACAAAACCCTCCTTATGGTTCTTCATCTTTATACATGATTTCTTAAACATCACAAAACAACTGGAAGAATAGACTTGAATATTTATATTTTATCCCTTTAATTGGTTGCATTCCAAACTTAAGCTTAATAATTCTTCCACCGCAGGTCCTTCCACAATGGATTTTACTTCCGCAATGGGGATTGTAGATTGCAGGAAACCATGAAGTTATTTTACAATATTACCTTCCGCAATTTGGGTTATGGATTACGAAAATTTCTTGTCTTCATGGTAAGTTTACCCTTTCGTAACTCTGCTTCCGCAATGCGGATTGCGGATTGTGGAAATTAATTAATCCTTTATACTTTTACCATTCCATAATGTGTATTGCATATTGCGAAAGTGCTTAATTCCATCATAATTTTCTCCTCCGCAATCCCTCTTCTGCAATGCGGGTTACAGGTTATGAAAAATACATATGTTTATTATAAATTTACCTTCCTCTTTTTGCTTCCACAATGTGGATTGCCGATTGCGGCATCACTTAAATAATTTATAATTTTCCTCTTATTTTCTGCTTTCGCAATGCGGATTGCGGGTTGTAGAAACACTCAATTTATTTACAAATTCTCTTCCTCTTTCTGCTTCCGCAATGCGGATTGCAGGTTGTGGAAACAATAAATTTATTTACAAATTCACTTCCACAATGCGGATTGTGGGTTTTAGAAACACTTACTTTCATTACAATTTAAGTTCCCCTTCTTGCTTCCGCAATGCATTTTGTAGGTTACGGAAGCGGTGAAGCCCTTTACAAATTTCCCTCGCTTTTCTACTTTCGCAATGTGGATTTCTGGTTGAGGAAACACTTAATTTATTTACAGTTTCTCATAACATTCCACAGGACTAATGGCCCAAGTTTTTTCACCCAAAATCACTGTGTTTTCTCGGTAAAACAAAGGATTTCCAACCTTCGACGGCCTCATCGCCTTAGACCAAGTTTGTTACTTAAGACAAGTTTAGGCTGAGAAATTCTATGGGGAATTTTCAGTGGTCGATCTCTTAAGAAACTTTAGCAAGAATACTTTCTTTCACAGTTCACCATTCACTTATGGATTAAATATATTATACATGGAATTGACTAATCTGGAAAGGGTTTAAACCAAGACATCACTTATGCTTCCTAGAAGGGTTCCTTACAACTGGGAATTAACCATAGAGAAATAAGGCACCCAAGTAGCTCATTCAGTAGAGCATGAGTATTATACGATTAGGAAGACATATAATGAAGACAAGTCACAGTCATTCAATAGAGCATGAGTATTATACCATTAGGAATACATATAACCAAAATAAGTCATAGTCATTCAACAAAGCACGAGTATTATACCATTAGGAAGCCATATAACTAAAAACAAGTCACAGTCATTCAAGAGAGCATGAGTATTATACCCTGAGGAAGCCGTATAACCAATACAAGTCATAGTCATTCAACAGAGCAGGAGTATCTCACTAGTTGGAGAAACATATAACCGAATGCAAGTCAGATTCATCAAAGTAGAGCATGAGTATTTCACCATTTGGAGAACAATATAACCAAATACAAGTCTTAGTCATTCAAATAGAGAATGAGTTTTGCACTATTTCATAAGCAACATTTAGTCTAGAATCCTAAGAATTGGTACTTGTCATTTCATTAAACTTGAAACACACATTTACACATAAACATATATACTCTGAGCTTCATAGTCTCCAAGAATTCAAACAAATAATGGAAATTATTTATAAGGCGGGACAAATGAAGAAGGAACAACCACGTTCCACTAAAATGTAGATTAGAACAGATGTCGTATGTCTTGAATCACCCTCGATCTATATTATGCGTGCCAAGAGTGGAGACAGCCAACCTCAAGTTCATTTTTCCAGTGAGAAACCACTTGCCTAACACAGACTGCTCACACAACAAGTATTTATTTCAACCCTTTCCTAACACAAAGTGCTCACAAAACTAGAGTTCATCCTTTTCCCGCATACTAAGCGGCGTCCTGCCTCCTCCCATATGATCCTCTTTATATTTTGTTTTTCTCCTTGGTATTTTGTAGTTGTGGCCCATTCTTCGAGGAATTTCTACTACCCACTACATTCCCTAATTTTTTCAAGGTGCGTCTATCACCATTGTGGCATTTCGGTGCCTAGTGTACTTCCTGAGGTTATCTCTTCTATGTCCCCCTCTTGCACGCATAAATCTATCATCTAACATGGTCGTCCCCATCATTATATTTTAATTAATATAAAATGTTTCGATTACAATTGTCCTCCAAGGACCGATTGGGCAGATTCAAGAATCATCCAATCACATTAAAATACAACAATAATTCAAACTACTAGAAATGATGTTGATCTATTAGGGGGGATATTGCAACTAATTTTATAAATGTTAAGATCTTTGAGACATTGAGATATATTATATAGGAATAATAAAATGAATTTGCACAAATAATTGCATAATATAAAACTACAAGAGTTACTTTATCTATATTTGAGGTGACCGTAGTATAATCAAATTATGTTATACATGAAAAAAAGATAGCAAAAATGGAAGGTAAGACACGAGGAATTCATCATCATTGAGTTATCTATAAATCATCATATTAATTTAATATAAGATAACATAAAAATACTTTTATCAATGTCTTGAAACAAACCAGTGACCATGAACATGACATCAAACAAGGGACTACTAGCTACAATATTATCAATACACAATAGGAGTGTTAAAGAAACTACTATAGAAATCAAATGGAGATAAATCCATATTAGTAATAATATTTGAGAACTAACTATGATCTTATATTTGTAGATAATAGACCAAACTCAACATTTGAATTTGATACCTAATGACTCCATGTTCCCCATTCCCACAACCTCAAGGTGTGGTGTTGATGATCAAACTATGGTGTTGCGAGGATCTCATCAGTGGAGGGAGGGTTCCTCATTTGCATTGTAGAAGTTGAAAAAGGTCTACTAGAGGATTAGTAATATGTTTTTGTGTTAAATTTCCTACCTCTTAGTTCCTTAAAGAGGAATCACAAGGGATAAAACTATCATTCAATAGTAGTGGAGGTGTTCTAAGAAAGAAATATATATCAGCTTAAATATTAAATCTGCCGTGTATTTTAATTCTAATCTCCATTACTTTGGCTATTTAAAGATAGTTAGGTTCTGTTAATAAATATCTACTCAAAACAAAGTTCATAAACTAAGAGTTCTTAATACAGATTCAAGGCGATCCATTATGACAGGAAATGTCGCAAAATCAAATAAAAAAGTGGACTCTAAGAACCAACTAACCTAGACAAGTGAGCATTGGAGGAAACTAGGTCTTCAAAGAGTGGTACATAAGCATGGGAATATCAATCTCTCATTGTCAACAATGTTGATTTTAAAAAACCAATAACTTGTTGTAATAGTGACAACCAACCGTAGAAAAACCATGTTTGAGCTTTACTTTCACCAAGAGGAGAGAATGATTATGAATTTTAAATGTATTGGATAAAATATAGATGTTGAAACACATTTTTCATGGATTTTAAATTTACTTTGTATGTGGCCCCATATTATTTGATTATTAATGGTTTAAAGTAACTACAGATAAACTATAAATTAAGATATTGATATTCAAGATTAAGTGTGTATTAAAATCCGTTCATCTATGACACATGATTCTTCCACGTACCATGATTAATATAGGGAATTATTTCCTCAATTAGAATTTTTTTACTTTTAATAAAACTTTAGTATTCAAACATTCAAAAGAAAATATTGTCTGAATTGGAACTAGATGGATATGCCATAAATAATGGCATGTATGAATATCTCTAATTTATTAAATGTTAAGAATTTTTAAACATTGAAATATATTATATAGAAATATCCAATGAGACTCCAAACATATTAATTTACATGCCATGTTTGGACATTGAGATATATTATATAGAAATAATCCAATGAAATTGAAAACATACTAATTTTCATGCTATGTTGCAAGAGGTTCTATATCTAATATATTTGTGGAAAAAGAGTTTGAAATCATTCATTTGTCACATATCTACCAAATTTAACATGAATAATCAACTTAACACTTGTCATCAAGAAATTCTAATATTTTTTACCAAAAAAAAACATATCACACTAATTTATATGTAGATTTATTTCAAAATCTATGTATCACATTTATATTCTCATATTCATGGATATAATTAATTAAAAGTCAATAAAATTAGTTCGTTCCTTGTTGATATACATGGGATGATTTTAATTTATCTACAAATAAAACTTGATAAAAATTCATGATTGAACATTGAAATCCAATTCCTTATTGTTCAAGAAGTTTGAAAACGTAATCCATCTATGGAACATTTATAATTACCACGAATAGTCTACTTAGAACTCATTATGAATTAAATTATTTTTAAGAAATGCAACTTTATTTACAACAGAATTTTATTT
The DNA here is from genome assembly GCA_001517045.1 of Pseudotsuga menziesii. Taxonomy (NCBI): domain Eukaryota; kingdom Viridiplantae; phylum Streptophyta; class Pinopsida; order Pinales; family Pinaceae; genus Pseudotsuga; species Pseudotsuga menziesii. The sequence continues at coordinate 30,450 of LPNX010067101.1, forward strand.
CAAAATTACATATCACATTTATAGAATCATATTAATGCATATTATAGGCAACTAAAAGTCATCAAGTGACTATTTCTTATTAGTTTACAATATGGTATCATTGCAATTGCAAATATTAATTCATATAAGTATACAAAATTATGAAAAGTTCTGGATTGAGAAATAAAATATTTTAAATAGTTCAAAAAGTTCAATTGAATCATGTATCACCCATTAATTATTAATTTAGCATGAATATTCCATTTAACATTTATTTTCAAATAAACCATTCTAATTTTTTTAGTAAGAATTGCTTTGTTCTGTCAAAATTTAAATTTCGATTTCATACATGAGTATTAATGCATATAAGTAAATGAAATTCAACAAATAACTTTGTTCCTTGTAAGGAATCCTTCTCTTGGTCCATAATTTCTTAAAATTTCTAACTTGTTGAATTAAATTTATGTCTTTCTTTTTACTCTTTGTTTGTTGGATTTCTTGGCTTAAATATGTATGGTTCTATATATCTAAGTGCACATATAAGGAAACAATATACATATATTTACTATGTGACAAATTTAATATAAATCAAATCCTTCATTAATCTCTAATAGCATATATATCTAAGAAACATGTATAACGAGAACTGTTAAACACTTAGGAAAATACCTTAATATAAGTGATGCAGGAACCCTAACTCAAAGAAAATTGAATTTTAACCTTTGAGAATTAAAGGAGATGGACAAACATGGCCAAAGGATGAGATTTCCTCGGATCTAATCCTAGTTGATAGCGATTTTTGAGCCCTTTTAAAGATTTGACAGGATCCTTTCAATGATCTGATCCATACTGTATTTTGTTATTTAAAGTGTGATACTGTGTGCTTTGAGGTAGGCCAGACTTGATGTAACTAAGGTTGAGAAGGATGTTAGGACCATAAAGGGCGTATGATGTAGTTAGAGCTCGATTTAATACGAATTGTGGATTATTTTGTATCATTGAATTTTATTTGGGCTGTGTATTGATTTTGTGAATAAAAGTCTGTATGTATGAATTACATTGAAGTCAAAATTCAATGCAGGTGTAAGATCAAGAACCGAGCCTATATGTGATGGGGTGAATGCGTGAAAATGTATGTTAGAATGATCGTGTAGCCGGTCTATTGATCGACCATTGATCACTGTAAGGATCGATGGTGATCCACATAATGAAGACACAGGTCCCATGATCCAGAGATTAAGACAAATATTTTGTTAACAATTTTCTT
>LPNX010067101.1:35442-58863 GCA_001517045.1 Pseudotsuga menziesii
AATGTCAACATCTTTCGACTGATATTAATTCTCATGTGCAGTGCAACCGCATATATGACATTAACATAGCTCCACTTCAATACTTAAAGACATCAAAACATAATATTAAAAAAATAGTGTAATTCCTATCTAATATAATTTGTTTCCATTTGTATACAAATGGAACTCTACAAGAAGTTAAATGCCAATTAAAAAATATAATTACAAATGGCCCATTCTGGTGTACAAACTAATGATATGTTAACGTATACATCAATCTAATACTTTTATTCTATTTTTATGGAATAAGTAAGTCTTGCATGGACAATTTCGTCTGCCATTCAAATAATTTATTTTATTTTTATAATAATCAGTGAAAATTCAATTGGAAAATATAATTACAAGATCTACCTTCACTCCACATTGCAGAAAATCTACCTTGTCTCCAATAGATAATGCAAAAGAGACATTTCCACCTGTACACTAAATGAAAGAAACTTAGTATTTTCTAAAGAAACATAATTAAATGTACTATCAATAACACTTAACTTATTCTTTAAAATTTTGATTTACCTCTCTTATGCCTCAAATCGATGATGTTGCATGGATGTATGGATCCTTCATCAACATCTTCCATAATCAAATGTGGTTCAATGACATCAATTATAAAAACAATAGCATATCCTACATTAAGCCTTTCTCTGTCATATCAGTTTTACTCTATGTAGATTCAACCCTTCCTATACCAATAACTTGACCATTAATTAGGAGGTCAACATAGTCCCCTCTTGTCAAAATTATATTTTCCATTGTAACTCCTCCCAATTTTTGTAGCATAGTTGAATTGTAGTTTTTAATTTAGGTTAAACCATGTAAAGTGTTCTCTTATATTTTAGCAAAACTCCAAACTTCAAAAATGTAATATATTTGCAATAATTGAAAGTAATATAGTTGTACGTAATGAAACATTGTACCCTACCATCTTGTGCCTACTACCAAAAGGGAATTTACATATAAATTACACCTAAAACATACATGAAGACCTAACAATTAGAGATTTGATTAGTATCAAAGAATGGAATATATCAACTCAAATAAAACCACCAACTTCCTATTTAAATTTGAATATGGCCCTGATATTATTGATGTACATTTATGACTTGGATTTGTAAGAAATCTGCATAATTTAGAGAACCACAATAAAGTCCTTTGTAAAATATAAAAAGTTCCAACATGGATGCGAATTTTATATGTATAGAACTAGAAGAGTATTTTCAATATCCTTTCAAGAATTTCCTCTACCCAATATGTACATGAGTAAAAGGGTATTTGCAAATATTTTACAACATCTAATTTTCAGCATTCGCCATGTTGATGAGGGACTCAACACTCCAGAGAATGCTTTCCATGAACGAGACAACCTCTGCTCTACATTCCCTCTGTTTGTCATCACATTCAATTGAATCCTTTAATTCTTTTTTCATGTTTGAATATGTGCTTTTCTAACTGTCTTGAAGATTTGTTTTTTAAAATTTATAGCCATTTTCTTAGTACAAGGTTCATACTAATAAAAAATTGAGAACTCCATAACATATATGAAGGAAACGTGGGCCATATAAAACTATGATCTTAAACCTTTAAGGAAGTATTTCATATAACCTTGTAAATGTGACAAAAGCCCCAACAATACAATACCAAAATCCTTTTCATTTAAATGTTATATCCCTTGAATGATAATTTGGATTATCTATGTCTTATGTCTCTTTGTGTGTCATTGAATCTTTCGCAACAATTAAATTAATTTTCATATGGTGTGAGCATGGATGTGTAAAGGAGAACAATAAATATCATATTTTTCGATATCATTCATTTGATTAGAGTGATTGGAAAAGTACTTATTTCAATGAAAGTAATTTAATTGATACAATTGTATGTAGAATTTATATGATTAAAAATGAACAAACATTATTAATGGAATTTCAATTCATATAAATATACATGGAATTATATCTTCACACAAATTTATTAATGGATTAAACTTACTATAAAAAATTGTAACAAAACAACAACTACTAAACACATTATGAAACCGCATAAACACATTATGGATATTAGAAATGAACAAATAAGATTTCCATAACAAAAATATACTTACAAATTGCATCCATTGAAACCTAGTTGTACTCCCATGGTCACTTCCATTAATCAAAGAGTAGTTAATTAAACCAACTCGATAATTTCCCAATACTAGAACATCCTTGCAAGTCAGTGATAAAGCTACCATTATCGTTGCATGTTTTGATAAATAGTTCTTCAACCAATTCACATCATCATTTTTTTGGGTTATTATGTGTGGAAAACTCGTAGATCATCCCCATTGTCCACACCTATATTACTAGAAACATAATGATGGTTCACGTTTTGGGGACAAAATAGTGTAGATATGTTGACGAGATGAAGACTGACATTTTCTAAGGTTGTTCCTATTTATAGAATCAATAACCATTTCTCATGAAATGAATCAATTATTAGAATGATTATTCAAAAATGATTTTCATTTTTCGTAACAAATAGTTTCATATCTTATTGTTTTGAAATCCATTTTTTTCTGGGTTATTTTTCTTGTAATATTTATGAATGTGGGTGGACATATTTTACAACATGCAAATTTCACAACAATAGATGTAAACTTTAATGTCGTTGAATTTTTTATCAAGAATTCTAGAGCATATCAGGTGTTGCTTTCATGCATTAAATTTCAAAGAACTATTTTATCTCATGTACATGTCTAGGTGAAGTGAATAATTGCTAATTGGAGTGATAAGTATGAAGTCATAAAATATTACCAATTTGCAATAAGTTATGTTAAATGTTAATGTGGAATATTATTTTTTTCATATCATATTTCCTCCATCATCGATAAGTTGTAGCACATTGTAAAATTGTGTTATTTATAACATTTAATAAATTCACACTGCTCCATTATATAAAGGGTTGACAAAACATGTAGATATTTTCATATTTAAAAAATGAGATTGATCGGTGTTATGGTTTATCTATGAAATTTATTAAATACATGTACTATGCACTAGTTATTTTTTTGATAATTTCTTAAGAATGTTGTGCCATGATCTTCAATAGACAAGTAAACTAGAGAAAAAGTTGAGGCATTTTGGGGATCAAAGCATTAAAAACATGGTTTGATTTCATTTTCTTATTTCAAGTTTCAAACTTACTCTGTTAAATGTAACAAGTAATATATGGGGGAACGTATTACCAATTTTAATAGTAGGTCTATGGGAAATTAGTGCTGAGGAATTTCACTCACTACTTCCATACTATCCCCAAAAGTGTTGGAGCTAAAGATTCATTATCCACACCCATTTGTGTGTTTCATTTTCTTCCTTCTTTGATGATAGGAATAACAATTGTTGTAATTTATTTATGGGTAAAATACGATGGCACAAACACAAAAGAGGGGAAATCATAGAAGCAGTGCATCAATGGAAAATGGACCTTCTAATTTGATGACTCCCTATGGATTTGTTCCCACTACTTCTAGTATTCCAAGTTGCAAATAATTCTCTCTCTGGGTCATATCCATGGGGATGGCCTATTTTGACTCAATCTGTGAGGCATATATTAATCCCAACTTCCTTCTTATATTCTTCAATGTTTCTCTAGGAAGTGGTTTCTTGAATGTCTGCAATTTGTTCTTTTGTGTCTACATATTCCAACTTTATTATATTTTCATCCACTTGTTCTCTTTCAAAATTATATTTTGATAGGAATGTGCTTGGTTTTTTAATGCATGACTAGAGTCTTATAGATACTAAGTGTTCTTGTATTGTTGCATAAAATTGATATGGCATGATCATATTCTAATTAGAAATATTTCAGAGTCTACTTCATCCATAGCACTTTTTTGCAACAAGTAGCTGCAACAATGTATTCTTGTTATGTGTTTTATAGTGATAGTGATGATTACTTCTTACTTAGAAATGGGACTAAGAATTTTCTTAAAAATAATGAAGCTTCACTTTTGATCTTTCAATAATCAATGCTTCTTTCCCATTCTGCATTTGTATATGCTTCTAATGCTAATTCACTGTTGTGTGGAAACAATAATAATAGATGAAGAGTCCCTTTTGGATATCTGAATATTCTCTTTAATGCATGAACATGAATTTCTTTTAAAGCATCTTGAAATCTTGCAACTAGAGCTATAACCTACATTATATTAGTTATTGAGGTTTTCATTTACGTCAGACTTCTAATCATTGATTTATAGAGTTTTTATCTACCTCATTTGATTCACCTTCCTTTCTTAATTTGCAGCTAGTAATCATAAGAGTACACATTGGTTTTCAGTATTCCATATTGAACCTTTTCAACATTTCCCTTATGTATTTATCTTGAGAGATGAATATGCAATCTCTTAATGGATATATTTGCAATCCCAAAAACAAGGACAATTCTTCGAGCAATGACATTTCAAATTAATTTTTCGAATTCATAGAAAATGTTAAGCTAATATTGGCATCATTGCTTCAGAAAATGATCCGATCTAGATATACAATGATAATAGTTATGTCTTCAATTTCGAATTTTATGCAGAAGTTGTTGTCTACATGACCCTTCTTGAAGCCCTGTTATCATAGATACCTATGAAATATAGTCCAGGAGCTTGGTTCTTGTTTTAATCAGTACAGTCCATTTTCTATTCTACAAAAATAGTAATTATCATCTCAGTCAGAGAATCCTCTAGGTTGTTCTATGTACACTTCTTCTTCTAATTATCCATTCAAGAAGGACAATTTGACATCCGTTTGGTACACTGTAATATTCTTCAAAAAGACATAGGATAAAATCATTCTAATTGCTTCAATTCGAGAAAATGAAGTGAAGGTTTATTAAAATCCAATACCTTTAATTTGTTCATATCCCTTTGTAGAGTAGCCTTTATTTATTCCTGAAAACCTTACCTTTCTCATTCAGTTTATTTCTAAAGACTCATTTTGTTCCTATAACATTTTTGTCTTTGGTTGATGGAACAATATCCCATGTTTGATTCTTATTTATATGATTTAGCTATTCCTCTATAACCTTGACCAATGATCATCATTTTTGGCTTCGTTAAATATATTTGGTTCTGTCTGAGACAATAGTGAGAGATGTACATGCTCGGTGTCACCAATCAAGAGTATTCTCCTAGTTTCCATGGCAACGTTCTCATATCCTATGATCAAATCCTCAGAGTGATTCTTTTGAACTAATTTGGAAGGATATTTTGTCTCCTATCATCCTATTTCCTCTTCTTTAGGTATATTTTATTTTTGTTTGACAAACCTTTCTTCAATTTGTGTGTTTTTTGTAATTTGTTCATGCATAGGTTGATCATTGTCTTCTCACTTGTTGTATTTTAATTCTTCATCTAATTTTGTGTCTGGAGTCTCCAATATCTTATTTAATCTCAAATTATAACAAAGGTATTTCTTACTTATAGAAACATCTCCCAAAAAAATACATTCATGTCATATTGGATAAAAGAATTTTAAGTTTGTCTTTGTTTCTCTTTATATAACATTCACTTCCAAAAATCCGACAATGCTTAATAGTGGTTGGCCTTCCTTTCCAGAGTTCATACGATGTCATATTCATGTCTTTTATGATTTTCACTTTGTTATCACTCCAAGAAACTCCTCTAGGTTGTAGCTCGAGGATGCCTAGTAACTTACAATGTTTTAGGGTTTTCTGATATGGGTCAAGTCACTCGACCTATGTAATCTTTCCACTCTCAAGGCATGCATAAAACTCACTCATTTACAATGCTTTTAGTTGCAATTTTCTCAACAGTTCGACAATAAGGTCCAGGGATGGAGAACTCACCAGGATGGAAGACTTACACACATAACACATGCATATAAATGGCTAAGTCCTGATGAGGATGGTATTTATAAATCAAATATCACTAATAAACTGATAGGATGATAGCTATCGACTTCTTAATAAATCTAAAAATGAACTAAATGCACATTCATGCATAAATATAGTAACAAAAGAGATGATGGCTGAACAGATCACAAAAAAAGAGCTTATATAATGAATAAGTAAAATGAGAATCTTGAAAGCATTGTTGGCTCATAAATCCTTGAAGTTGAAACTTTATTATAAAATCAATCATGGGATTTATAGCCTTCTACAAAAATGACAGATCCTGAAAAGCCAATCTGTTTACACAAAAAATACTCAGAAGTGATAGTTTTTCTGATTAGGGCTTCAAACCCTTGCTAACTATTTGTCTATCTATTGTGAATATCTAGTTCACTGAGCAAATTTTTAATAACTGAAGTGGTCGCTGATAATCACCACTGTTGGTTCACTCTGAAATTGCCGCCAACAGCCAGTGTCTTGGTGTTTAACTGAAGTGACCTTTCTTTTTTAATCTGCCATATTTTCTACCTTAGCACCGCGGTTGATGATCGAAAGCTCTATCTTCTAGCACATTGATGCCCTAGAATAGAGCGTTGCCGCTAATTTGGAGATGGAATGAACTAGTTTTATTGCTGTCGAAAGTAGCTTGTCAAAGGAACCGGGAAATTAGTCCTCTACGCCACCAATGGAAAGTATTGTTAATCGCCGATGTGCGTAACTGTTATTTGGAATGATTTTTGTGATTGATCGAAAGCCTTGTTCATCACCTCATCGACACTGTGGAGCTGCTTAGATTTACCTTGTCAATCTACAGCCCTTAGTTCTTCCAATCGTTGATGAGTCTCTATTTTCTCGAAACCTGTAGTCATTTTGTATCCCATCGTTTTGGCTCCTTAGTGAACTATGTTTTCGGTGGTTTATGTTTTCAAGCTCCGATGCCTTATCAGTTTTCCTCCCGCCATTGTGGCTCCTTAGTGGACTACCTCGCCGATCTGTAGCACTTAGTCCTTCCGATCGCCGATGATTTTATATTGATGGATCGAAAGCCTTAGTCATTCTGCCTCCCATCGTTGCAACTCCTTAGTGGACTATCTCACCAATCCATTGTCCTTAGTTCCTCTAATCGTCGATGATTTTCTGTTGTGGCAGAACCCGTAGTCAGTTTGTTTCCTTCCGTTGCGGCATCAGAACCTCAAAGATGAATGTTGCCACAGTGTCAGAGGTTTCAAAGACTAATCTTATCAGCATTGGTGATCGAAACCCCAAAACACTAATCATTGGAACTTTAAACCACTATCCATCAAAACTTTCAATAACTATATTCTCCGCAGTGAACTAAAACTCTGAAACATTGATGGAATAGAGGACTATACCTCAGATCATGGTTTAAAAATGTGTGGATGGTAGTAAAATTTTTAGCAATATGCCTAACAGCCAAAGTGGTTTTCCACATGTTATTTATCTTCCATATTTCGGTGGCTAATGAGATGTTCTGATCCTTGCCCAAGCCACCAAAGCTACAAATTTGTGAAATTTTTATCAACAATAGAGGCTTTCAAACTATTAGTGACATTCATATCCCTCATTGTGTGAATTAAATTCTTTATACAAAAAATAAATTATTTTGGGAGATAACATCTGGCTCCTACTTGGGGATGGGAACCTCCCAGTGAGGTCCCAAGAACCCTAGACCAAAATGCCTTTCCCTAAAAGAAACTAAGTATCTTAACACTATCCTTTATTGTTCCATTGGGCATGGATTCTTATTTTAAAAGCAAAACAACCTACTATCTACTATTTTACAATCATAAGGCTTCAGAGCCTGAAATACAATAGAGCTTCAAGAACCGCCCATTTATTGGGCCATCAAATACCTCTTCACCTTCCAGATTCTACAATTTGAAGCTGTTATTATTATGTACCTAGGCTATCACAAAAGGTCTTGTCCACAAAGAATCAAATTTTCCATGTTTTCCCTTGTCATGTCTGGCAGCATCCCACTTGAGGACCCAATCTCCGACCTGGAAGTTGTCTGCCTTTTCTCTTTTGTCAAACATGCCCTTTATCCTCTATTGATGAGCTTCTGATTTTCCTATAACTTGCTTCCTAATCTACTGTAACTCCACCAAATCCATCATCCTTCTCATCATATCATTTGGTTCATCCTCCTCTTCCTGAAAGAACTTTGCCACTGGAAGGATGAGCTGAATAGGAAAGATGGCCTCAGTGCCATAAACTAGTTTGAATGGAGAAGTCCCTATGGATCTTTTGTCTGTCACTCTATCAGCCCATAAAGTAAACTTAAGCTTCCCAGCTTTTATGATTTGTCTCTATCAATTTCCTAATGATTTCGACTAAGCTTTTGTTGGATGACTCAGCCAAGCCATTGCCTTGTGGGTAATAGGATGTGGAGTGCACCAGTTGAATACCCATTGATTCACACATTTTAACTAATACCCTAGCCTTAAAAGCTAGTGAATTATCAGTTACTAACCTTAATGGGCAGCTAAACTGGCTGAAGATGTTCTCATATAAGAATCTCATGATGAATTGATGAGTGGAATTTCTGGTGGGTACTGCTTCTATCGATTTGGTAAAGTAGTCAGTGGCTACTAAGATCCATTTATGTTGTCTACTAGAAGATGGATTTATTTCACCTATGAAATCCAAACCCCATTGCTGGAAAGGACCATTCACTGTAACCTCCCTAAGGGGCAAGGATTTGAGCTGATGCTTCCTTATAAATCTTTGACATTGGTCACAAGCCATTACAAAAGTGCATACATCAAAAAAGAGGACTGGCCAATAGTATCCTGCTCTTAATATCTTGTGGGCCATGGTTTTCCAGTAGTGGTGGCCTCCACATGTACTGGAATGAAAGTGATGCATGACCTTCTCTGCTTCCTCTTTATCTAGACACCTTAACAAAATCCCAGACTGATCTCTCCAGTACAACAGTTTTTCAATTATGCAAAACTTAACAGATTTCAACTTAAGATCTCGTGCTTCATTAGGAGTGAGATCAGGAGAAACTTATAATTTAAGCAAAATTTGAATGATACCTGAGTACCACTCACATGAAGATATGTTCTCAGCTACTGTTGGACTGTTATTTTGATCTTGATTTACTTCTATTTTAGCTGCTACCATAGTATGCACCTTTGCTGATCTGACACATGTGAAATTTATTCCCATCAGTTCATAGTTTTATTTGGCCATGAGTTTAGCCAGACCTAATCCCTTTAACAGCTTGATGGGTTTCACCTCTACATCAAACTCAATGAGTTTGGCAATCCACTTAGCTTTCTTCCCATCAATGTCCAGCTAAATCAAAACATCCTTCACAGCAACTGAAGGGACATATGCAATGATATTTGCATGGAGAATGTAGATTCTGAAGCTCTTCAAAGATTTTATGAGAGCATAAGCCTATTTCTCAATTGGGTCATACTTCAGCTCAGCATCTCTCATGGTGCTGCTGAAGAAAGCAATTGGATGATCAAGACCTTCATCATTCTTTTGTAATAGTACAACTTCCAATGTGTCATAAGATGCAAAAGAGAAAATGTGAAAACCCTTGGTGTAGTTGGGACTAATCAGGGTTGGGGCCTCCATGATGTCTTTCTTAATGTCTTCAAAAGAATTTCTTGCTTGGTCGGTCAACTTGATTTCTGCATCCATTTTCAGCATGTCTATTATGTGCTTTACCAGCTCAGAGAAATTAGGAATGAATCTCCTGACGAATTTTATCTTTCCTAAAAAGGACTGAATGTCTATTTTTGACCCCGGTATTGACAGTTGTTGAATTTCCTCCACTCTTACCGGATTGATCTTTACACCTTCAGCTGAGACTATGTGTCCTAGGAGCTTTCCTTCATTGAGTGCAAATTGGGATTTCTTGGGGTTCAGTGATGTTCCATACCTTCTGCACTTCAAAAATACCTTCCTTAAATGCTGCAAGTGATCATGATAGCTGTGAGAGTAAACTGTTAAGTCATCCAAATATATGAGCACAAATTTATCTTTTAGCCCTACAAAAGCTAGGTCCATAGCTCTCTAAAAAGTAGCCCCAGCATTCATTAACCCAAATGGTATTTTAGCATACATGAAGGTGCCCCAGGAGGTGGTAAATACTGTCTTCTCTTGGTCATTAGGGTGCACAGAAACTTGGTTGTATCTAGAGAAGCCATCAAGGAAGGACATAACTCTAGCCCCCGATACTTTCTGCAATAGGTGTTCCATCTTGGGCAGTGGATAGTTGTCTTTCTTGGAACACTTGTTCAGGTTTCTAAAATCTACACACAACCTGATTTCTCCATTTTTATTTCTTACTACTACTAGGTTTGCAATCCACTTGGAATATCTAAGGGGAATTATGATCTTGGCTTTAAGAATCTTGTGCATCTCTTTTTCAATCACTGGTAATAGGAGAGGGATGATGGGTCTCAGCTTCTATTTGAAAGGAATGGTGTCCTTCTCCAAAGGAATCCTGTGCTGGATGATGTTGGTGTCATATGTTTTTAGGTCACTATAATCCCATGCAAAGACATCGGCAAACTCTTTTATCAAGCTACAAAATTTAGACTTTTGTCCACCAGTCAGCCCAGTGGATAGATTTATCAGTTTTGGATGGATTTGGTTGCCTATGTTTTGCTCTTGGATAGCAGGATCTAGCTCCCTTTTGGTAGGCTTGAAAGGGATTCCATTGTGATCAAACAGTTCTTCCAATGGTACTAGACCTCGGGGTATATAGTTGCTGGGCAATTGGACTATATTTTTCTCTGTCACTTTATCTTTTAACTTGAGCTATTTGGATTCCACCATGTTAAGGTTTTCCTAGTCTATGTGTATGTCATAGAATTCATCTACTAACTGACGGAATTTACTAACCTCCCCATCATTTTCAAACATCCTCCAAAATTTTACATTGTCTGGTAGATAGGGTCTGTACTTGACCTGAACATCATAGCTAAGCCTTGAGGGTAAAGGAGGAACAAACAGACTTGTAGAGATGGCCAGGGAACCAGCTAGGTGATTCAAATCCCTAGGAATATATGATAGTTGAAAAAACATAAAGGAGTCTCTGAGTTTCCATACCTCATCCCTGTAGGCCTTCAATCTGATATTTTTTGTCTGAAAAGTGTTATTGACCTACTGTATGATGAGGTCTATGTCCCCAAAAATCTTCATGCACATGATCCCCATCTCCTTGGCCGCTTTAACTCCTAGAAGCAAGGCTTCATATTCTGCTACGTTGTTCATGGTTTTGAAATCAAGCTTATAAGACAAGTGAATGTTTTCCTTAGATGCGGAGATCAAGACTACACCCGCTTTTGCTGAGTTTTGAGCGCTAGCCCCATCGAAATACATGATCTAGATCGCTGTTGTGACTTCTTCGAGTTGTAGACAGGTGGGCTCAATGAACTGAACTGATGTCTGTTGATTATCATCTATTTGCAAAATGCAAGACCCAAAATCGGTGTCCACCGCGTAGATGGGATGATTTACTAAGCGGCTCTCCTCGCTTATAATGTATGCTAGCTGATTTTCCCTGTACAACCTCTTAGTCTCCCTTTCGAACATGGGAGTGGTGTCATATGTGAGATACATTTGAAGGGTGCTGCCTAATCTTTTGCTCCATGACCGGGACAGCGAGAGGTCAAATTTTGGAGGAATATCATCCACTACGATGTCCATCATTACGTTTTTCGAAGGTAGCTGAGTTAAGTTTACAGCAAGGTCTTTGATGAGGCCCAAGCACTTGACCTTCCTGGAGTCAAAGGAGAATAAATCATGGTAGGGCTTGGTAATGCTGAGGCTGATCTCATCCATCACAGCCTTTGGCATTAGGTTATGAGAGGCTCCTGAATCCAGCAGACAGTTATGGAGGATTTTATCATGGATGTTCAAGGATATATAGAATGGTGGGCAAGAGTCCTTTAGGTCTTCGATCACGGGGTCCAAGGTTACAATGGGCTTGTCATCCTGTAGGTTCACAAAGTCAGTGTCAATGTGCACCTTGGGATGAAGGGAATTTAGAATGGAGGTTTTAAATGCATCATTCTTCATCAACTCAATTAAAGGGAAAGGGAGCTTCAATTTTTGAATTTTAGACTCAAGGTTAAAGGAATAATGCTGCCTATCTAGAAACCTTACCTCATGAGCTATAGGTTTGAGTTGGACTTGATCAGGTGTGGCCGAAGCTGCTAGTTTATGCAATGCTTTGGATGGAACAACCACTTTCTTTGGTAAAACAACAACCTTTCTAGTAGGTGTAGCCGGCGGCTTGACAGGTACAACATTCTTCTTGAGGGGAGAAACCAACCTATGCCTCAGTTGGTAATCTCCCTGACCATCAACCTGATAGATAGCCTCTTCAGTGATCTGCTCATCAATCAAGGCTTCTTTGTATTATGCCTGTGTCAGAAAAGAATAGTCCACCTCATCCTCCATGTAGTGGATATTGTCTTTAGCTTCTCCTTCTTCTTCAATAAATTCTGGCTCTTCTTCTAATACAACATTTTGAAATGGAGCTCTTATCCTCTGGTCTTCCCCTTGACTTCTCTCCCTTCTGAGAATCTTAATAGGGGGGTTTCCTCTTCTATAAGGAACAAAATTTGGGTTTCAAGGAGCAAAGTCACTTGGCCCCTTACCCATCACCGGCAGATGTCCTTGGTCCTTCAATTTAGACATTTCAGCAGTCAGGTTATCTAAAAGTTTTGTCATTTTTTCAATCTTGTTCTTTGATACAGAAGTCCCACTATAGTCTGCTGGCTTCTTTCTCTTGTCTACCTTCCCTTTGACCTTATGGGATGCCAAAATGTTTGACTCTACCTCTAGGGTAGCATCCTTCATGAGTGATAAGGAGGCATACCTCCTTTCTATGAGAAGTAGGTAGAAGTCAAAGTCAAAGGAATTTGCATAAGCTATCATAGCTGAGGTACCAGTGGGATTAATCTCAATGGGGATCTTGCTGTACATGTTGTTGAATCTCTTGGTAAAGTTGTAGAAATACTCCCCATTTTCTCTTTTTGGGTTGTTGAATTCTGTGATATAGTAGAGGTGGTCTCTCCTCTCTCCCCAATGCTTTAGGAAAATGTCATCTAGGGCCTCTATGCCTACCATTCACCCAGTAGGCAGTTCCTTAAACCACTTTCTAGCCTGGCTATCTAGGATTTACACAAAAACTCGGGTCCATACATCTTCTTGTTCTATATTTATATTTTCAGCATAGCTATAAAAATCCCCTAGATGTTCTTCAGTAGTGAAATCCCCTTCCCTTGTAAACTTAGGCATATACTTGAGGTAATCCCCGGTAGGCATGGCTACGAGAGGATTTGGCAAAATTAGGGGTGCATACCTAGCTACCAGGATCCTTTCCATCTTGGTCAATTGAGGGGTAGCCATATTGGAAATGGGTATGGACGGGGATGTGGAAGGAAGAACTGATGAAAATATTTGCTAAGAAGGCGGTCGTACACTTATCCCAGTGGAGTCATCGGGGATTGGATCTTCATAAGCAGCATTGCTTGAAGATGCCCAACCCCTAGACTTTACTGATGTATATAAAAATTCCTGGAAATTTAGAGTTTCAGTAGAAGAAATAATAGCAGAAAGTTTTCTTGAAATACCTGATGTAGCTTTTTGTGCAACACTGTTGGTCTGTCATAGTAAATCCCTAGCTTTCCTCAAAATTTCTTCTGGATCTGAAACTGGTGTTGCTGGTGGCCCCTTTGGGTTTGCTCTGGTACTTGGTCTTCTTGAATCCACCTTATATCAATGGATTTGCCAGATAGATGATTACAACTATAATAATGTCCAAGCCTTGTATATCATCAAAGCATGAATCTATGTCATCTCCCAGGGAAGCTGAGCTTCAATCTCCTCTCCTCGGCAACGGCGCCACTTTGTTATCACTCTAGCAAACTCCTCTAGGTTGTAGCTTGAGGATTCCTGGTAACTTACAATGTCTTTTAGGGTTTTCTGATATGGGTCAAGTCACTCGACCTATGTAACCTTTCCACTCTCAAGGCGTGCATAAAACTCACTCATTTACAAGGTTTTTAGTTGCAATTTTCTCAGAAGTTCGACAATAAGGTGCAAGGATGGAGAACTCACTAGGATGGTAGACTTACACACATAACACATGCATATAAATGGATAAGCCCTGATGAGGATGGTATTTATAAATCAAATATCACTAATAAACTGATAGGATGACAACTATCGGCTTCTTAATAAATCTGAAAATGACCTAAATGCACATTTAGGCATAAATACAGTAAAGAAAGAGATGAAGGGTGAACATATCACAAAAAAAGAGCTTTAATCATGAATAAGTAAAATGAGAAGCTTGAAATCATTGTTGGCTCATAAATCCCCGAAGTTGAACCTTTATTATAAAATTAATCATGGGCTTTATAGCCTTCTACAAAAATGACGGATCCTGAAAAGTCGTTCTGTTTACACAAAAAATACTCAGAAGTGATAGTTTTTCTGATTAGTGATCCAAACCCTTGCTGACTATTTGTCTATCTATTGTGAAGATCTAGTTCCCTGAGTGAATTTTTAATAACTGAAGTGGTCGCTGATAATAACCACTGCTGGTTCACTGTGAAATTTCCACCAATAGCCAGTGTCTCGGTGTTTAACTGAAGTGACCTTTCTTGTTTAATCCGCTAGATTTTCTACCTTACCACTGCGGTCACTGATCGGAAGCTCTATCTTCTAGCACATTGGCACACTAGACAGGAGTGCTGCCACTATTTTGGAGGTGGAATAAACTAGTTTTATCGCTGTCAGAAGTAGTTTGTCAAAGGAATAAGGGCATTAGTCTTCTATGCTGCCGATGGAAAGTATTAATATTCATCGATGCGTGTAACTGTTATTCGGAATAATTTTTGTGATTGATCAGAAGCCTTGTCCATCGCCTCACTGAAACTGCAGAGCTGCTTAGCTTTACCTCACCGATATGTAGCCCTTAGTTATTCCAATCGTTGATGAGTTTGTATTGTCTCAGAACCCGTAGTCAGTCTGTCTCCCACCGTTTCGGCTCCTTAGTGAACTATGTTCCCGACGGTTTATGTTTCCAAGCTCCAATGCCTTATTAGTCTGCCTCCGACCATTGCATCTCCTTAATGGACTATCTCGCTGATCTGTAGCCCTTAGTCCTTCCGATCGCGATTATTTTCTATTGATTGATCGGAAGCCTTAGTCAATTTGCCTCTCGCCGTTGCGACTCCTTAGTGGACTATCTTGTCGATCCATTGTCCTTAGTTCCTCCGATCGCTGATGATTTTCTGTTGTGGCGGAAACCGTAGTCAGTTTGTTTCCTTTCGTTGCAGCATCGGAACCTTAAATATGAATGCTTCCATAGTGTTGGAGGCTTCAATGACTAATCTTATCAGCATTGGCGATCAGAACCCCAAATCACTAATCATTGGCACTTTAAACCACTATCCATCGAAACTTTCAATCACTATATTCTTCACAGTGGCAGTGCTGCAGTGAAATAAAACACTGAAACATTGGTGGAATAGAGGACTACACCTCCGATCACTGTTTAAAAACATTCAGATGTAAGTAAAAAGTTTAGCAATATGCCTAATCGCTAAAGGGGTATTCCACCTGTTATTTATCTTCCATCTTTCGGTGGCTAATGAGATGTTCTGATCCTCTCCCAAGCCACCGAAGCTACAACTTTGTGAAATTTTTATCAACAATAGAGCATTTCAAACTGTTAGTGACATTCATATCCCTCATTGCATGCATTAAATTCTTCATACAGAAAATACATTATTTTGGGAGATAACACACTCTGTTTAAAATGTGAACTTCTTGTGTTGAGAAAATGTCAGAAAACATAGAATCATTAAGTAGGGTTCTATCCATTTCTTGCACAATCCAGTTTTTCCTTTCAGCTACCTCATTCTGTTGTGGTGTTCTAGTTGCTAATAATTTCCTCCCTTATCCTATGTTGTTCGTAAAAGTCCTCCATTTCATTGGAAACGAATTATCCACCATTTTGTGATTACATACATTTAATTTTTGTATCTATTTCATTTTTAAGAATTTTTTTGAGAACTTTAAAGCACTCAAACGTTGCAGATTTTTTCTAAAGGAAGAACATCCATGTCATCTCATTTAAATTATCCATGAAGTGTGCAATGTAGCATTCACCTTTTAACCCTTTTATTCTAGTGGTTCCACATAGATCTGTATGAACTAGTTCCAATGGTATTGATGTAGAATGCTCCTTACCCTTGAAACTTACTCTTATTTATTTTCCATAATGACAATGTTTGCATACTAACTACATAGGATTTATAATTCTAGGGATGTCTCATACTGCTTGTACCTTTCTAATTATGACAATATTGTCAAAACTCTATGCCCCATTTTCTTTTCCCAGAGCCAACTTTCAACTACTTGTCCTAGGAAACATCTTTGTTCTTTTTTTCCAAGTATGTAAACATTTTTTGGACTTATGGTTGTAGTTTCCACCAAGATTCTAGTGTCTCTTTCTTTTATTCTGTATTTCTTCAAGACAATTTTGAGAGTGTCCTTGGTCATACATTTGAGTCACACTTATAAGGTTATGTTTCATATTATTAACCAACAACACATTATAACCTTTATTTATTTGGTTTCCAAGACCGACCATTTCATTACCTATGATCTTGGCTAATCCATTGTCTCCAAAGTAGACATTTCCTCCTCTTTCTACTTCGAGGCTCAAGAAATTTTTGTTGCCTCCTATTATATGTTTAGAGAACCCACTATCAATATACCATTCATCTTTATTATTCCATGCATTTTTTGTTATAATGCATCTTCCATGACTTGATTGAATGAACTTTTTCTACCATCGTTTCTTCAAGTGATGACTATTTTCCAGTGAGGACCATTTTTTGCAGTTTTAATTCATATGTCTGTAGTTTCCACATTGTTGGCACTAATTTTTTGTACTTAAAGGAATGAAGGGATTTGAGACTTCTTGTGAACATTCAGTCTTTATCTAAACATCATTACTTCTATAAGACATTATTTTCTCTTTAGAATAGTTCCTCAAATATGTTGTACAGTTTGTTTCTTTGTGACCAAAGTTTCTACACCATAACTAGTTTCTTATAAATACAGTTTGATGTTGTTCCCACTATATGTGAGTTAATTAAAACTTAACATCCAGAGTGCTAAACATAAATTATCAACCCAAGGAATTCTTTTATTTCAAAGCTATCATGCAAGATCTATGCAAGCACAATTTCTACCTGATACTCTTATCTATTGGTATGCAATCAAAACTCTTTGTAAACTAGATCACACCTTCTTGAAAAAAACCTAAAACCTATTCATGAAACCAAACTATAAATCTAACACACTTCAAACAAAATCTATTCTTATGAAATAATGAATAATTGCATGAATATAAAAGAAGTGCTATGATGTCCAACGATCTATTAAACGAATTAACAACACAACAACTATGAAAAATATGATAAATGGAAGCACGCAACTATGATAAATCTAATGAATAGAAGCATGAAATAAATAAGAACAAAATATAAACAATAACACAGTTACAATCAACACTACCAGCATCTGCTCAGGGAAGAGGACCCTTCCTCCACTGAGCAGAGATGGATCTCCACAATGAAAGTATACAACTCTAGAATTAAGAAACTACCAGCATGTATTATCAGAATGGAATGATTACAATATATTTGGATCAAATCCTACATCATAACATTGCTTTCTCTCCTCTCCAAAACTGAATAATTTTCCATGTCCTCATGGAAAGTAGCAGTTGTTATCTTAGTTGGAAAGTAGCCATATCCCCCAAACTTAACATGTTGTCATTCTCTGATGCCTTGGAATATATAAACCAATATATGTAGAATTCAATGATTCTCAAATTTTCACAAACATTTCACTTTTAACAGTTGGCCCATTGCTCCATGGAGAATAAGATAATGTAGATCTATTTAGGATGTTGCTAGATGAATGTAGATACCATATTTATATGGCTCTCAATCACTCAACAAAACTCATTCATATAATTTTTTTGAAAGCACCAAACCTAATTCAAATCAGCTCATGGTATCAAAATGCAAATTTTACCATGTAATTAAGATGAACTAGCAAAGATGTGGTTGTCCCAAGACAAAATATGGAAATTCCAATAAGTTTGGCAGCCCTCCAACCTTCATGTGGAGAAAATAATGTCATAAAATTGTCTCATCTTCTACCTACACCACAATACTGTTAAGGATGTGTTGGAGTACTACTGTAATTACTGATTTTGAAATATGCCCATGGAATGCTTACTTAATAAATGTTGAAGCTCACTTTTTTTTTAAAATTTTATTTCACACTCCTTGCAACTCATTTCATTCATGAGCTATCTAATCTTCTAGGTCACCTGAATTCTCAAAGGAATTTTCTTCCTAAATGGATTTCCTTTCAGATCCACTTGTTAATAGAAATGATCATTATCTTTAGAAGGTATAAATTTTACGACACTTGGTATTTCTCGTGAGATAAAATTTCTTGCATAGGAAATCAATATTTTCACTAGTGATGTATTCATATAAGGTCACAAGAATACGAGTATATAGAAGTGTTGTAGATGATCATCTGAAATTTCCTCCTTATACCAATAAAATTATACCTTTCTATTGTTGTTAATCCTTACTGGTTCAGACTTAGTGAGAATAGACCAAAGGAATACCAAACATTGTTCAAATGCTTCCATAGAATTACCTATAAGACTGCAGTAGCATGCTAAATGTTGAGTATACATTGGAGGTCTGAAAGGAATGCCCATAAAATATTAGAACCAGTCATAAATGTTATCATCCACATACCTTGAATGTACAAGATAACGCTAGTATGCACTGCTACAGGAATGTTGGTTATAATCTACCTTCGAAATCTGATATACAGTCCCATACAAAAAAAAAAAAAAATTGCTGAAAAAGTATGATTCTAGTAGAGGTAGAAGTAACCAAGCATACCATGGTGTGATTTCCATTCCTCACATTTTCAGTAATAGGACTTCGTATTTCTGTTGCTATCAAACTTTCCTTCTATCTTGTACATACTGGAAATGATGATATGTGGTTTTTGATAGAAGAGCCATTCATGTAACTTGCAACTAAGTCCCCTATATTCTCCTTCTATGTGTAGCCACAACATCCATGCTTTTGAACCAATTTATATATTAGGTGAACCAAGAAACACATACCTTTGAAATGCATCCTTTGTTGTATGGTAGCATTTCCTCCTTTTTCTACTTCGAGGCTCAAGAAATTTTTGTTGCCTCCTATTATATGTTTAGAGAACCCACTATCAATACACCATTCATCTTTATTATTCTATTCATTTTTTGTTATATTGCATCCTCCATGACTTGATTGAATGAGATTTTTCTACCATCGTTTCTTCGAGTGATGACTATTTTCCAGTGAGGACCAATTTTCGCATTTTTAATTCATATGTCTATAGTTTCGGCATTGTTGGCACTCATTTTTTGTACTTAAAGGAATGAAGGGATTTGAGACTTCTTGTGAACATTCAGTCTTTATCTAAACATCATTACTTCTATAGGACATTATTTGGTCTTTAGAATAGTTCCTCAAATATGTTGTACAGTTTGTTTCTTTGTGACCAAAGTTTCTACACCATAAGTAGTTTCTTAGAAAGACAGTTTGATACCTTGTTGGTCGATGGATTCCTGGCTGCAAATAACTTACATTCAGAGAAGAAGACATCATTTTTTTGTAACGTTGTCCCTATTTTGACAGAAACCATTCTACTACATTCACGTAGCTTCTCAAGTTTGTTCCTATATTTTTAGCTAGGCTTCTATAGTTTTCTAAATTTACTAATTCTATGTTGGGATTTTTCCAAAAATTCAGCTGATCGTTTTCCTTGAGTATTTATTCTTTTAGATGATCGAATTATTTTTCCATTTTTTCACACTTTTCTTCTTGATGTGATAGTTGTTCAATTGTTTCCAATTTGAACTTACTTGTTACTTCAGCTTATTCTATATGTTTTGCAACTTGTTATTTTAGAGCCTTCTTTTTATTCCTATATTTCTCTAAGTCTTCCAAAGCATTGATCAATTATCCTTCAAAATGCACTTCTGCAAGTTTTTTCATTTTCCAGTGCACCATTTGTGGCTTTAGGAAGCCTTTCCAGTTTCATCGTCTCCATGCTGGATCTGTCTTCCAAATGTTAGTTTTCTTACTAAATACACTCGCTCAGATACCAATTGTTGGTGTTAAGTTATTACTAAGAGTGGGCAGTGAATCAATAGTTGTGAAAATATGTCTAACATTAACTTATTCATATTTTATTAGATGTAAAACTTTTCAGCATCCAGAAGAAAAATAAGAACAATGCACAAATACTTAAGAATAAATGTATATCTCTAAATATATTTGTATAATTAAAATAGTGGGAGATTATGGTCTCCAATCATGAGAACCCAATTTTTATAGCCCAAAATGGTACATCTCCTCATGTGACCACTTTCCCATGTTTTCATCACATGTCAACACTTCCATGACGACACTTTATGAAAGTCACTACACTTTATGAAAGTCACTAAAAGTCATTGAAAAAAAAACTAACTTGGAGGAACCATATCTAGACGTCTATAATACCGTTTTACCTCTTCTCTAAATTGTTGGAAAGGTATCTGAGCTAGAAACAACTTTCCAGAAGACTCCAAAGTATGAAGATTCCCAAAAATATCCTTAAAATGAGAATCTTTGACCTATTTGTGACTTGGCCTACATGGTACCCATGTGTTTCACCTATGTACTCGTGACTTTCCCTTCATCTTACCTATGAATACCCCAAATTACTATTGTATTCATGAATTTTATGCAATTAAACCCACGAATCCCTTTGTATTCATGACTGTTGTCATTGTATCTCGCAATTATCGCTTTGCATTCACAAATGTTGTCATTGCAGCTCGCGAGGACATCTTGTACATGTAAAAAGTGGATTTTTCTTGAATTTTGGGTTGTTTGGGTGGTTATACAACTCACTCCTTTGGTTGTAACTAATTTTCATTTCAGCCTATCTCTTCAAAAATGTATAAATAGAGGTAGATAGGTCCTTGAGAGGGGACTTGAATCATTTCATTGTTATGCTGGAGGAATTGGGACTGTCATTCCCCCCCACCTTCTCCCTAGAAGCTATGTCCTTGTGTTGGAGATCTTGGAGGATGAGTTCCTTAGAGAAGATAAGAAGGAGAACTAGATCAAAGTTTCATGAGGTTCCTAGCTTGGAGAAGGTATACTTGTACTTCTTGCATGATTAGTAAATATGCAATGTCATTCTTCTTCCCCATTCATTATTCAATGTGTATTTCAATCTCTTTTTTGATTATATGATGATATATACCATCTTAGGGTTTCATGTTTTATTGAACATAATCTCCTTTCATATAGTCTATTTGGTTTGATGAAGGTATAATTTGTTTTGTAGGTCTCTTGGAGTAAGAGGAGAAAGAGGAGGATTAAAGGGATGCTTGGATCAACCTTCATTTGGCTAAGGTATGGACCATTATAATATCTGAGTATTGCTTATATATACTTGCATAATTATATGCATCCACCTTTAAACCCTAGTATGTTGATGGCCTCTTAAACCCTAGCCATAGAAAACTTCTCTCTACAACAACTATGTGCAGTGTTGGTTGGTAGGACAGTGGATCTTAATTATATACATATGACATATGATAGGTCTCTATTAATCAATATTTACTATCAAGAGGGAGGTATGAGTGTAGATTTTGGTGAGGATGCCACTTATCTTATGAGAGAAGTTGCCTCTATCTCCTTCTTGACACCCAAAAGTGATGTTTTTGAGTTGATTAATGTTTTTTTTGTTCCCGGGTTAAATAAAAATATTCTTTCAATATATTGTATGGTATATATTTAGTGTATGGAAAATTTTTATGATCAAGAGGTAATATTTAGGAGATGAACCCATGTTGTGGAGAAATGGGTTCATGTTGAAGGTCCTTCCAAGTTGCAGGTAGATCTAGTGAAGCATGATTCATTGTGCATGCTAGTACTAAGTTGTTCGAGTTATGGAACATATGTATTGGTCACTTACATTATGGATCATTGAATATCTTAAAAAAGATAGTATGATGATTACTAGACTTCAAGATAGAGAAGGAGGGTGTCTACATATGATGTGCTCTTTGCAAGAACCTAAAGACTATGTTTCCCAGTAGCAAGAAATGACCAACTAGGACTCTTAATCTAATCCATTTATATGTGTGTGGACCCAGTGTCTTCAACATCCTTGACAGGTAGTCATTATTTTGTCGATTTTATTAATGATTTATCTCACAAGACCTTGATCTATTTTTGAATACTAAGGATAAAGTGTTCAATAAGTTCACAAAATCAGAGGCCTTTGTTGAAAATTAGATAGGAATGTAGATCAGAGTAATTCATTGAGATAATGGATGATATTATACCTTCACAAAGTTTGATTCTTTTGATAGAGAAATATGTATAAAAAAGGAGTTTCCTATACCTTTCAACCCACAACAAAATGGGTTTGTTGAGTGGAATAAATGGTCCATCATTGAGGCGACCAATTCTCATATTCATGGCATGGATTTTACTTTATTTAATTAGAAATTACTTTACTTGAGTACATTTATGTGTTAAAAGTAATCCTACTTCTAGTCATGCGATAGGGAGTTTTTATTAATTTCATTTGTCAGTATCTTTTTAGTTTAACTTAACTATAGTTACATAGATTGTAGTGCAAGAGGTGAGTTGTAAATATACCTTCCCCACAAAATGAATAACTCATAATATTTTATTATATATTTTATGATGTCAAAGTTTCATTTCATTATGTTGCATTTGAGAAGAGAAATTGTTGTTTGCAACTGCAAGAGCTTAAGTGATTTTTTTACACAGCATGGTAATTTTGATTTCTAGTACAAGCTAAGTTGCAGAATACACTATTGAGACTCAATCACCCATGCTAATTATGGAAGACACAGATGAAAGGTGCACAAATGAAAGGTGCATTTATTTCTCATGCCAAATGTAGAGCTCCTTTATGGTTTTTCCTGAATGGGTTTCCATGTCAATTAATGTGTCAATGTGTATTTGATGAATGTATTTGTCTCCTGTGAATGTATGATGTGAATAAGTGTTTATGTATTTTCTTATAAATAGTTATTGTATCCATCTGTCACATTGTTTCTATAATGTCCTCTTTTTCCTAGGCATTGAGGACCAACCTGCTAACCTATGTGATTCCTGTCGGTTCAAGCGGGCACTGAAAGTCAGGGAATCAGCTGAAGACTCATTCCATCTATAGAAGATCTAGGACATCAATATTATATCACCATTTGGTCGAAGAGGGCCACCAGAGCCAAAGGCCACCTGCATGCATGACATTTGAGCATTATTTAATGATGCATGCACCCGATTAAGTCTCCATGCACATGCA
>LPNX010067101.1:58951-92258 GCA_001517045.1 Pseudotsuga menziesii
AATTGCAAATTAGAAGTTAAACTGACCTAATTAGGTCAAAAGTTAGGGTTTTTGTAGTTGAAAGTTATAAAAGAAAGATAAAGTGAATGGAGAAGGGAATTATGTGATAATTGATTTGTGGAGTCGAATTGGAGAGCTGGGCGAGCTAAGTTGGGGTTGAGCACATGATCAGTTAACTGGTGTATTTCGGTAGCGAAATCTATCTTCCCTAGTTCATCATCAAGTTGAATCATACAGGTTCAACACTAGTTCATCATCAGGTTACATTCATCAGTTATTCCTGGAGGTTGATTATTCATCCAGCCAGAGGGTTTCACCTTCACACCATGTCACCATGATCAGAGACAAAGCAATTCGTTTTCCTACCTACAAGGTTTAGAACCTCCGCATGTTGCTTCCATCATCATCAGAGGGGTATTATAACCCTAGTGCACATCATCCGAGCTCCCAGTAGCAGCTTATTGATTTGATCTATATACTGGTATGTACATGCATTGATTTCTCCTATTTTATAGCATCCCAGTATTTTTCTAGGGCACATATTTGCATGCAACTACATGCATGCAAATTTGGGGGTTTTCTTTCTTATTTGATTAAGGAGTAAATCTGTTAGCCATCTACAGTATACCCATAAACAGGAAAATATCAGTTTGGGATATTACAGTGGTATCAAAGCTGGTTTTCCTGCTAGCCTGAGTGGGAATCTATTGAGGGTTTCCATTTCATGTCTACATTTAAGTTTGGTGACTCATTGGTGATTTCATTGTGGGAGGTGAATTTTATATACCGAGGCCATATTTATCCATAGGACCAAGTTTATCCCAAGGTCAAATTAAATTGGATCATGGTAGTTGCAGTTGAACGATTCTTCAGTTTGGAACACGTCCACAACAAAGGTAGAAGGTTGATAGCAGAGGCTGCATTTCCTCATTCTATTGGGCTATGGATTAGAGGGAAGATGTATTGTTCCCTAAAGAAACTGTGCATGTAATCATTGTCGGCAAGCTATGTATGTCATGTTATTCAGCCATTAAAATACATTTTCACTACTAAAAGTCATGGTTTTTGTTTGTTGCTAATTCGTGCACTTTCTGTGCGCTGATTTGGGGAAGTCGCAATTGATGCGAATGTTGATCGATTTGGGATTGACTTTGTCTTGATCCAAAATATCGTAATCTCATCCTCTTGGAAGGAAGGTCGTGAGAGTCCCAATCTCCCTTTTCTTACAGAACCAAGATACAAGGGAAGACCAAGGGGGCATCTAGACTGAGTTCACCCATTTTTGCAGATCACACGAATTCCAATTAGGGCCATGAGTTTTGAGCAATCCGTGAGGCTTCGTAGAAGCACCATGAGGCTGTTACTTTGTGTGTGGAGGGGTCGACTTCACCTTGTGCAAAATCGGGGAGCTGAGAAGAAGATCGTGTGGGTCACTTATAATCTAAGGAAGACTTGTTGCTAGAGCCATCATTTATGGCAGAAAACTGAGTCCTGGTTGAGCCATCATCTTTTGATAGGAAACAAAACCATGAATAAATCCTATGAGAAGAGATGATATGTATGTGATGTAGCTACCAAAGAAGAATTCATCTAATAGTCTGCATAGGAGGACCGATTCACTAGGCATGGAGGAATAAAAGTGTGCTAAGATCACCTAGAAGAGAAAATCGTGATCCCTTTTGAAGAGATGACCACTATTCCCAAGACCCTGCAAGCTACATGAAATAATCAGTGGCATTTCTGCATAAGAGGGTCGTGTTCATTCTCTTTATATTTAATAGTTGTGAATTTCATTTGGCCCATTCCTCTTGTGTATTAAATAATTGGAAGCTATAGGAAGGTGTTCTTACAGGAAATGTCCAAAAATATTAGTGGGTGCAATATAGTGGTATGCTGGTTATAGAAAAATCCTCTCTCAATTTTGGTTCTTATGAGGCTACCAATACTTCACACAAAGGACCATATATTCTAGTCCTGATTTCTCCTTGTATTGCTGCTATTATTCATATAAAGTGGAGGTACTGTGGTTACATTTGATTTACATTTTTAGTCTAAAATATTATATGTCATCAGTATTTCCAGCTGTGGGCATGCAAAAATTATAAATGAATCGAGGAAACCCATACAACATTACTCACAGGAGACAGAGGTATAGAAATAGAGAAGAGGAGTTAGAGGACATAGATTTGGGGAACAGAGAGTATCAGTTTGAAAAAGGCAAAGAAAAAATGGACGATTATGATAAAATAGCTTTCAATAGTCTCATATCAGCCATAAAAGAACTCACCACTGGGAAAAAATAAATGATTAGCACCTTCAGGAAAATGACTAAGAAGAATGGGCCCACCCCACATAGTCCCTTATTTCCCAACAGTGATAGGGTATCCACCAGTAGTAGTAGGGAGTACTTACATACCAACATACATATCCATCCCCATATATACAATCCTTTCTGACCTACAATGCCTCAATTCTTAGATAGTCCAACTGTAGTGCCTCTACCACAAGCAGAACTAGAAGAACCCATGAGTGCTTATCTGAGAGAATATAGAGCTTTAGGAGAGGACTTCCTTTCAGCCATGACCTTCATTGACTTTTGCCACTTTAAAAGTAAGAACAAACACAAGCTTACAATAGGCCATTTACCCAGAACTATGAGTTACAACACACTGTAGTGAAACTAACTATCCCTACCTTTGAGGGCACTTGGGGTGGCCCAGCCAGGAATTGGGTGCAGAAGTTGGATACATACTTCCAGCTCAACCCCATGATTGAGACAGATGCCATTAAATTGGATACTTTTCATTTGGATGGAGAAGCACATGAGTGGTGGTATCACGGGTTAGTGACACTGGGTCACAACACCATCACATCGTACCCATATTTTACACAGAGGCTCATTGAGCGATTTGATAGGAAGGATCTTGAGGTACACTTTAGAGAGCTGGCATAACTCAAGCATACAAGTAGTGTAGATGCATTTATTTCAGAGTTTCAGAGGATAGTAGTCGTGTTGACAGATATATCAGAGAGCAGGTTGATTATGTTGTCCAATGAGGCTCTCACTGAACCCTTACAGGGATGGGTCAAGTCTTATAGACCCACCACCGTAGCAGATGCCATCAAATGGACTAGATATTTACAGGATGCAGTACCCAAGATTAGGCTTCCTCCCAAAACAAATTCCCCTATTGAAGATGAAGGGAGGAAACCCATCCAGAAAAAATGGCCAAAGAAATAATGGATGCACAATGATACCTGACAGGACCTTAGAAGAAAAAAGTTATGTTTCACTTTCCCAGAACCATGGGTACTAGGTCACAGATGTTTAGGGAAGGGAAAGGAGTACTACATAAAGGCCTATTCTAACAATGGGGAGGATGATGATAATCTGGATCAGGATCAGAGAGATATAACAGAGACAATTAGAGAGTTACCACCCTTAGGAGGTACCATTGCTACCATGACAGGGGTTCCTAGATTCCACACTCTCCGAATCAGAGGTACCATACAGGGCCATAGAGTGGGAGTGTTGATAGATGGTGGGGCATCCCAAAACTTTATTGATGCTGCATAAGTTAAAAGGAGAGACATCTATACTGATAGTTTTTATGGGTTTTCAGTAGCTACAGCAAGTCACACCATGGAGTGTAGTTAGAGGATTCCTCAATTAATAGTAACACTTGGGAATTATACAGTGATAGAGACATTCTATGTGGTGGATGTACCTAACATGAAGGTGGTATTAGGAGTTCAATGGATTTATTCCCTAGGGAAGTATTCCACAAACTACCAGACCATGGAGATGGATTTCACAGGAGCAAAGGGACAAAAGGTAGTATCGAGAGGGATGAATACCTACCCTCCCACGCCAATGACATCACACATGATGGAGGCAGTACTCCAACACGGAGATATTAAGGGAGCAATAGAGTGTTTTGTTACCTTCAGGAAACCACCAGATAAGGCCACACAACATCTAGTTGTATTCAGAGACCGTCCAGTAGGTCGACCTACAGATAGGGCATTTGAGAGCTTCCCCCCCCTTGATGATGAGGGGAAATTGATTCTGATTCTAGAGCGCATCCTAGATGTGCGAGAGCGGAAACTGAGGAACAAAATCATTAGAGATTACTTGGTTCAATGGAAATATCTATGTATAGAGGAGGCCACTTGGGAGACAGAACAGGTATTACAACACCCAGCCTTATAGTTACTTGAGTACAAGCAAATTCGAGCGGGGAGGATTGTAATGTCCTCTTTTTCCTAGGCATTGAGGACCAACCCATTAACCTATGTGATTCCTGTGGGTTCAAGCAGGTACTGACAGTTAGGGAATCAACTGAAGACTGATTCCATCTACAGAAGGTCTAGGGAATCAATATTATATCACCATTGGGTCGAAGAGGGCCACCAGAGCCAAAGGCCACCTGCATGCATGACATTTGAGCATTATTTAAGGATGCATGCACCTGATTAAGTATCCATGTGCATGTATGTAATTCAACTACAAATTAGAAGTTAAACTGACCTAATTAGATCAAAGGTTAAGGTTTTCATAGTTGAAAGTTATAAAAGAAAGATAAAGTGAATGGAGAAGGGACTTATGTGATAATTGCTTTATGGAGTCAAATTGGAGAGCTCGGCGAGCTAAGTTGGGGTTGAGCGCATGCTCAGCTAACTGGTGTATTTCGGTAGTGAAATCTATCTGCCCCAGTTCATCATCAGGTTGGATCATATAGGTTCATCACTAGTTCATCATTAGGTTATGTTGGAGCAGGGTCCCGCAGCTACAGAAGAAGCTGCTAGTTTAGCGGATAGATAAGTTTTGGTGGAGAAAAGATAAGATAGAGCTACGACGCCGTATCACGTTTCCAGCTACAGAGCAGAGCCAAAAACCATGAAGAGGAAGATGGAGAACTCAAGGAAGACGACTGTACATGAGAGGCCAAGAAGAGAGAGCTCACCCACTGCATTGAAGGCAGCGGCGAAGACAGGAGGGCTTAGCAACCCTCATAAAGGAAAAGGAGCAACGAGGCTGAAGCATTGAAGACAGAGGACAGAAAAGCGAAGCGGTGCATAGTACCCATGATTAGTGCCGGGAAGCATGGAAGACTGCAGAGAGCTGTGGTGTGACAGAAAGTGGCCACCCCAAGTACAGATATAGCCAACTGTCACTAGTTAAGGTTTTGGGTTACTGTTGGGACATGCCCACAGTGTTGTAATGGCAAGACCTTCGGGCTGCCTATAAAGGGATGTAATTTGTATTGTAAAAGGGTTGGTTGGCATTTTGGGCATTTTAGGTCATCCAGATAGTCAGATCATCAGTAGTCTGTTAGCTTACTGTTATTTTTTATTGTAACAATCCGCAGGGATTGACAGAGGGGGAAGAGTATATTGTAAGAGAGACAATATAGAGATAGAAAGAAGATCTAAGAGAGAAGATCTTGAGCTGCATATGCGGTGCAGCAGAACTGTGTTTTACCTTCCCCTTAGCTATAATGAAAACACAGTTCTGTGGACGTAACTTCCATCCTGGAGGTGAACCACGTTAAAATCGTGTGTTACGTGATTGGATTATGTGTTATGTTACTTGTGCATTTATCAGTTATTTCATGAACTTTGTTTACAGTTTAATGAATGAATGTGTTAATCAGTTTACAGCAATATAGAAGGATAAACATAAGTTGAAGTCTTTGGCATGATTATATGTGGGTTCATTTATGCTTTGCTTGAACAGTCACTAGTCGCAGTGTTAAACAGCCTGTCATGTTGAGTCTTGCAAGTCGACATGACCAACGCTGAGTGTGCTAAGCCATGGGGGTAGGTTATCGCAAGAAGGTGATACCGCACCGGTAGAGGATCTGTGGTGTGTGATACCGAAGGTTAAGGGATTAGCATTGGGAGGAATTACGTGTCGCCTAGTGAGCGGCGACGCGATAAAGCTGAAGTCATCGCGAGACAGTGGAAGTTGCGTGATGTGGAAAGGGACTGCACGACAGTAGAAGGGAGATCTCATGGCTAGAAGAGCTGCTAGACCAGGAGATCACGCGACGTGAGCAGAGGATTCACGCGACGTACAGAGAAAGAGACCTCGCAGCTAGAAGAGTTGCGAGTCATAAGAAAAGACGCCACAGAACCTGGTCCAAGACACTTGAGTCCTTGGCCAACCCATTAGAATCACTTTGGGTGAGACTTCAAGCCACTTCACGGTCTGTCGCCGAAAGGGCCAGTGAGCTAGGGGTGTTGTTGGTTGATTATAGTAAACCCGGGTCTGCCCACGATAACCAACAAATGGTTCCATTGTCGTCTTTGAAAAAACAGAGCACTGATGTTCTGGTGGCGTCCTACTAAAGACGAACTCAACGAGTGGGTTTGGTCTAACCTGAAAGAGTTCCCTGAAAGAGAGAACAGGAGCCCTAAACTAAACACAAAGGCCTGGTTACAAAAACATATCATTACAGACATCCATGCGATATTCTTGACGACCTTTGGAAATGAGCTTTATGACTGGTTAGCAAAGCTAACTGATAGAGGCATATTCAAAAAGAAAAGAGATATTGTCTGGACACCGGAGCTGATTCAGACCATGGAGAACCTTGATAATCCCCTCACGAGGGTAGTAGAATTCTAGCTTGCGAGTGTGCTAGGAGGATTCGTCACAGAGTTTGCAGTTGACCAGATGAAAAGCTTCAGCGAGGCTGAGCGCTACTTCTTCAAAAGATATCGTGGTAAGTACCTAAGATATTTAAACTTGTCCATTAAGATGCTATTACATGAAAAAGGAACAATGGATCTAGTTTCAGATGAATAAGTAGAAATAGTAATGTCACAAGAGTTTGAAATTGATTTTGATGACATTGGACGAACACATAGTGGAAAGAAGTATAAAGTAGATTTCATATCTCCAATATTTGAAGACAGTCCAGATAATACTAGACAGCAGAGTCCTAGTACAATAGAAGGAACAGAGGGGGGTATCCCTTACCACCCTTACACCCCACAGAAATAGACTGAGACTCAGAATAATCCTATAGGAACTCCATCTAGTAGCTCACAGACAGTACCTACCACCGCTACACTACCTTCACCTACACCGTCGGGTGGTAGTAACATAGTAAATCAACCTCAACCGCATAGAAATAGAATGGGGGATGATATGAAGTTACCTATATTTAAGGGAATAGGGGCAGAAGACCCAAAGCAGCATTGGTTTCTATGTGAAGCCATGTGGACCATTAAAACCATTAATGATGATAACCCTAAACTTGTACAGTTGGTCACCACACTTAGAGATCACGCCTTAACATGGTACATAAAGTATACCACAGTACCTAGAACACTTGCCCAGGTCAAGACCGCCATGATTAAAGAGTTTAAGAAACCTTAGTCTGAGTCACAGTGTATTACAGAACTCAAAGACATCAAGCAATTACCTACAGAGTCGATGAGGGACTTTGACCAGAAATTCAAAGCCCTTATAGACCAAGTCAGTTTTGAGTTCGCACCAGAGTAGCACAAGGAATGGTTTATTGCAGCACTGCTCCCTCACATTAGATTGCCGTTAATGCAGCATAAACTCCAGACGTAGGATGACACGTTGGAGATGGCGATGAAACTAGAGGCTTCACCTCTAGCTGAGAGAAGTACAGGCATGGCAACTTTACAAAATCAACTGGCTAATCTCACATTACAGTTGCACGAACTTAAGAAAGGGAAAGAGATTGCGCAAGAGATATGGTGCATAAAATGTAAAGCACAGGGCCATAGTAAAGACAATTGTCTGGTCTTTGTAGAATATATAGCAACAGGGGCTCCTAACCCCTTACCAAAGACCCATGGACCATGGTGTGAAATATGCAAAACGCAAGGACATCTACCTCATCAGTGCCCCTTACTTCAGAAGTACGTGCAGACACCTAAGAACCTATACTGCGTCTTCTGCAAGTCGGTGGGCCATGATGAACATGATTGCAGAGCCTATGATATGATGGTTGGAGCAAAGCAAGACTTGTACAGAGTCCAGTGAGAGACACAGGGTCCACCAACAGGACCACAGCCTGATCCGGCTTACGGTGGCCATGGAGGAGGATTCAGAGGATGAGGCTGTGGAGGAGGTTTTGTATGAGGAGAAGGCTTCGGCAGAGGAGAAGGTTTTTTTCGTGGTCGCAGCCCAGTTACTTGTTATAACTGTGGAGTTGTAGGACACTATGCTAGGGACTGTCAGAGCCCCACTACCACATGTAATTATTGTAAATCTTATGAACACACTATTGAGGAATGTCCTACATTGATAGCTAAGATCAAAGAACCTAAGCCAGCAGTACACCAGAACATCCAACTTATTGCTGCTGAGTAGGCAGAGCTAGAACCAAGAGTCAATATTGTGACTCGTAGCGGTGTTTGTACCAGTGGGACATCGTAGGAGACGGAAAAGAACACAGGACAGCAGTGGGTGCGCAGAGCTCCTAGTAAAGCAACACCACTCAACCTACATAAGAAAAAACAAACATTTCAGGAAGCTAAGGCTTTCTTTGATGAACCTACGAAATCTGGATCACAGGTACCGCCATCTAGGGGCATACCGCAGCAAGCACCTTGTGGCGATAGCCTTGTACAGACACCACAGGCTACCACATCAGGAAGATGCGATGAGGACAAGATGACAGGAAGTGTACATTCCTTCTTGCAGAGTTGTCTAAAACTTATAAGAAATGAGCAAGATATCATAGAAATTTAGTGCATTATAAATCAGTGTCAGCCATCTTCTTCCGCGAGTAGTACACTACGTGCTCTTCACAATATTATAGGACATACAAGAACGGGAAGAGAGATGCGACTTACAGCGCAGGTGGGAGAATTTGAAATGGATGAGGTAATCCTAGATCTAGGATCGGACGTAAATGTTCTGACTAAGCAGACATGGGAATAGATGGGTAGCACTAAGTTAGTCAGATTGCCTATCCACCTAAGATTAGCTAACCAGCAGCGAGTATCACCTTTGGGTCGGCTACCGCGGGTGCCAGTTGACATTGACGGAGTTCGCAGCTTCACGGACTTTGAAGTTATAGAAATCATTGGCGACAGTAAACCGTATACATCACTACTAGGCATTGATTGGGTGATCGGTAACATGGTTGTTATCGACCTAAAGAGAAGACAAATGACCTTTGAGGATGCGCAGATCTGGGTCATCGCACCGCTGGATCCTTCTCAAGATCCTAGATATATTGAACCTATCTGAGCAGAGGAGGAGGAACATAACATGGAGAGTCTCTATCAGATGACCACAAACCAGAGCGACTATGTCAATCCAATGGAAGATGGGAACATTAGTTGGCGATGCGACAGCTCATGCGCATTAGATTCAGATGTTGGTCTAGAGAACTGGTAGAACAGACTTCATGAAGTCTCAGCGTGCAGGTGCGCGTACTTGACTAAGTCACTGCGATGGATTGGTGCAGAGATCAATGAGATTCCATCATATCAGGGTCTGATAGATATCCAGGATTTCCTTGAGCAGTTTGAGCAACATATTCCTTACGAGCAGAGGATCGCAGCTATGGATCTTGCAGTGTGAGATACACCTGCAAGATGGTGGTACGCGCATAAAGAGAACATTGCATCATGGGATGATATTGCGAGATTGATGGCGATCAGATTTTCTGTCGACAGAGAGTATGTCCCGCAGAAGTACACCGGAGAGAGTGACCCCAGGTCACACATTCGGACATGCGAATAGAATTGGTCGGACATTCCCGAGGATGAATGGGTTCACCGATTCATTCATACTTTGGACACAGTTCCAAGGAACTTGTATACAGAGACTGAATTGTGCAAGGGAACAATGACATGGCCACTTATGATAGATAGCTTTCTACTCACCTTTGCTTTTGAATCTCAGTATCCAGGTGTTGATCAGCCCCTACAAGTAATAAAGAGCAAGATATTTGAAGACTGTACCATATCAGTGCTAGCTCAACCTGAGTGGGCTATCCAGCTAGAAGAGGCATTAGACTATTATAATTTTATAGCAGAACCAGAGGACGAGGATGAGGATCCTTGTAGTACCAACATTCCAGAGTCAGAAGGGACTCACGATGTTGAGGGACCACAGTTAGAGATTCCAGCAATCACAGAGCCCATCAAGATTAAAAAGATCAATATTGGCACAGACGCAGAACCTAAGTTTGCCTCTATTGGAGATTATTGGAGTGATGAAACAGTCGGACAGATCACCGACTTGTTGCATGACTATCAATACCTATTTCCCACCAAGTTCACAGAGATGAAGGGAATAGTTGGCGACCTGGGAGTCATGAGGATACCATTGAAGGAGTATACTAGACCAGTCAAGCAGTGCCCATATAGATTGAATCCGCGCTATAAAGAAAAAGTAAAGGACGAAATCGATAAGATGCTAGCAGCAAACATCATTGAGCCGGTAGAAGAAAGCGAATGGGTTAGCCCCATGGTCGTGCAAGAGAAGAAAACCAAAGGGGACATCAGGATCTGTGTTGATCTGCGCAAGCTCAATGATGCATCGCTTCACGATCCATTTTCGACACCGTTCACTGATGAAGTGTTAGACAACGTGGGAGGACAGGAGGTATACTCCTTCACCAATGTATTTTCAGGCTATCATCAGATCAGAATCCATCCAGAAGATCGATCTAAGACCACCTTTGCGATAGAATGGGGCTCGTTCCAGTATACGGTAATTCCCTTTGGTCTTAAGAATGCACCAGCTATATTTTCTAGAGTAGTAGTTGCTGTATTTAAAGAATACATTCATAAATTCCTAGAAGTATATTTTGATGATTGGACTGTATTTGGACTAATCGACAAGCACGTAGGAGACTTAAGACTGATGTTAGAGAAATGTAGGCAGTACCAGATTTCTCTAAACTTGAAAAAATGTATATTTTGTGCACCATTCGGTATTTTGTTGGGTCATATTGTGTGCAGACAAGGCTTGATGGTAGATCCTGTGAAGATCGCCATCATTGTAAATCTTCCAGCACCCAACTCAGTCAAGCAACTGAGGACAGTACTTGGTCATACCGGGTACTACCGAAAGTTCATCAAGGGCTATGCAAAGATTACAGCACCAATGGAGAAATTGTTAAAGAAGGATGTAAAATTCCCATGGAATGAGGAATGTCAGCAGATTCTAGACACACTTAAAGAGAATATGGTTACAACACCCATCCTAGTATTTCCAGACTGGACTAAGCCATTTCATGTACATGTGGATGCATCAGGCATCGCACTAGGGGTTGTATTAACGCAACTAGGAGAAGGGGACATTAACCATCCTATCGCATATTCCAGTAGAAAGCTCTCGACAGCAGAAAAGAACTATACCACCATAGAAAGAGAAGGGTTAGCTATGGTGTATGCACTGCAAAAGTTCAGGCACTACGTGTTGGGTGCCTTGTTTAAGATGTTCACTGACCATTCTGCATTAAATTATTTGGTTAATAAGCTAGTGTTAGGGGGGAGAATCTGCAGATAGTTACTCCTCTTCTAGGAGTATGATTTTGAAATCATTGTGAAACCAGGAATACTAAATGCCAGACCTGATCATCTATCGCGAATAGACTCAGGAGAAGAGCCAAGTAACCTAGATGACAATCTGCCAGACGTGCCATTATTTGCTATCCAGATCGCAGATGATTACTATGCCGATATTATTCAATTTCTCACTACAGGACTAGCACCTGAGGAGTTTACTAAGCAGCAAAAGAAGCAGTTGGTTGTTAAAGCAGCAGACTTCACCCTCATCGCAGGACACCTATACAAGTTAGGTCCGGATGAAGTTTTGCACAAATGTGTGATGCCGCATGAAAAAGAAACTATCATCAGGGAGGCACATTCAGGAACCGCAGGAGGTCATTTCGCAGGAAAGCCGACTGCGCAAAAAATCCTGGAGGCAGGATTATGTTGGCCTATGTTACACAAAGACACTAAGGACTTTTGCAGATGCTGCGATATCTGCCAGAGGGTAGGAAAACCCTTGCGACGCGATGAAATGTCGCTGCGACTGCAGGTTACGCTGCGCACATTTGACAAATGGGCTATAGACTTTGTGGGTCCTATCAACCCACCAGGAAAACGAACTGGTACGAGATATATTATCACTGGAATAGAGTACCTCACTAGATGGGCAGAGGCCAAAGCAGTAAAGAATTGTGATGCTGCTACAGCCGCACAGTTCATTTTTGAGAACATCATCAGTAGATTCGGATGCCCAGTAATTTTGATGAGCGACCAAGGTACCCATTTCTTGAACAGCACTATTGAGGCCTTGACAGAAGAGTTCTAGATTCAGCACCATAAGAGCACTCCCTACCACCCACAGGCTAATGGTATGGTGGAGGCCTTTAACAAGATTTTAGAGAATGCGCTTACTAAGATCTGCAAGAAACCAAAGGAATGATTGGGATCTTAGAGTTAACGCTGTATTATGGGAATATAGGACCACATGCAAGAAACTTACAGGACATACACCTTTCAGCTTGGTGTATGGACAGGAGGCTGTTATGCCTATGGAGTATATTCTTCCCAGTTTAAGATTCACTCAGATTACTGGGATGACGGATACAGACACAGTGGAGGAAAGGCTAGCACAACTGCTTGCCTTAGAAGAAGACAGATTCATCGTCGGCTTCCATCAGAAAGTACAGAAGGCACGAGAAAAAGATTGGCATGACAGACACATTAAGAGTAATACTTTTCAGATCAGAGACCTAGTGCTCCTCTATGACAGCAAATTCATTAAGTTTCCCAGAAAGTTCAAGATGCATTGGCTAGGGCCATATCAGATACAGCAAGTTACAGAGGGAGGTACCGTTCAGCTCAGCCAACTGAACGGGGAGCTTCTTCCCACTTGGATTAATGGCAGAAGGCTTAAGCTCTATAGTGATAGCCACCCCACCTCTCAGCCCTAGCTTAGCTAGTTTATGGTGGTGTAGATGTCCAGTGTAGTTGAAAGGAGGCATCGCACCGGGAACTAGTCTACACCGACAGGTATTTTCTAAGTATGAGTAATCGCATAAGATCGGTTCAGTTTTGTGCAAGTCATCAGTGGCTTGTGGGAAAAAAAAAAACCTTAAGTATTGTTTTACATAGGTGATGCGGAGTCGCATTGCGGCAATGCGATGTTTCCCCGTGCCACGTACTCAGTTTTGCAACCAACAAAGGGCTAGTCAAGTCACCTTCTGACCAGCAGTTAATGAGGACATGACCAGTATATCTTACCATAGATTTGGCAGTAGTATAATAAATTTTTCCAGATTTGGTAAATCTACGACGAGACTGGCGGCTGTAGACACACGTTTCGAGGGAAATTCGATCGGATTTCTGCATTTATGAAGGATCGAATGATGGGTGTGGTCTTGTCCAGGCATTTATTACGACCGACGGGTTCAGTCTAGATGACCGTTGTGTCTGGGATTATCGTAGTGGGAATAAAAGAAGAAAGTATTCAATTGGGACGGTTACGTTTGCAGAAAAACTGAGAGCTATAGAGTAAGTTGTTAAGAGTTCTCTGTGCAGAGCTCAGTTGGTTACAGAGTGTTGTGATTTTCAGAAGTTGCAGCCATTGCACGTCCACCATTTTACATAGACAGGGTTCTGTCAGAGGATGAACCTTTAGAAGACATGCCGAGATGATTCGACCCTGGTGGCCAAGGTCCGCTGTGACGACGCCACCCAGGGTTATGAAACTAGGTACATCACAGGTCAAACAGCCGCTAAGGATGAAGAGTCAAGCACCCAAAGTAGAAGTTGTCACCAAAGTCTATGCTAAGGAGAAGAAGAACACTGAGCCGATCACTGAAGATAAGAAAGCAGAGCAGAAGAATGATGAGAAGAAATGTCCCACCGGGAAGAAAGTAAAAATGAGAAAAAGAAGACAATGGGAGAAGGTCGCCGACCTATCTGATCAGCTAAGAGAAGAATAAGAGATTGCGGAGGCAATGACACGAAAACCTAATGATCAGAGGCAGCATGAGTACCTGGAGCACCTTGAAGAAAAGAAAAGTGGAAGAGGACAGCAAACCCAACAGACGATAGAATTCCAGTATACAGACAAAGGCTTTTTCTTGGAACGAAATTCATGGTTTGTATCTCTTTCATATAGAGAGCTCCAGACTGAATGAAATGTTTGAAAAGGCTGGAAGATACAAATTTTTCTTGTGATAAAAGTTCTAAGCCAGATAAAGAGGAAAGGATATATGTGGAAGACCTTTCAAACACTAGACGGTTCTTAAATAGCTTCAGTAGCGACGAGAGCGAGACCATGACTAAGGGCAGGAAGGATAAGAGAGCCCAACCAACCAAGTTACAGAAGACGCCAGTATTAGTCAAGCTTTGCTTGAGTCAGCACGAGAGTGTGTCGAAGTGATGCAGAAGGAAGTCGCAAGACTTCGGGACAAGTTGCAGAGGACTTCGTAGGAAGCCAAGTCAAAGCTACAGCAGGAGAAGCCCATTGGTAGTGGCTCGGGGACGATCCACAAGTAAGTGTTAGGGGACTGTTGGAGCAGGGTCTCGTAGCTATAGAAGAAGCTGCTAGTTTAGCGGATATATAATTTTTGGCAGAGAAAAGATAATATAGAGCTACGACACTGTAGCACATTTCCAGCTACAGAGCAGAGCTGGAAACCATGAAGAAGAAGACGGAGAAGTCAAGGAAGACAACTGTACATGAGCAGCCAAGAAGAGAGAGCTCACCCACTGCATTGAAGGCAGCGGCAAAGATAGGAGGGCTCAGCAACCCTCATAAAGGAAAAGGAGCAACGAGGCTAAAGCATTGAAGATGAAGGACAGAAAAGCGAAGCGATGCACAGTACCCATGATCAGCGCTGGGAAGCATGGAAGACTGCAGAGAGCTATGGTGTGATGGAAAGTGGCTACCTCAAGTATAGATATGGCCGACTGTCACTAGTTAGGGTTTTGGGTTACTGTTGGGACAGGCCCACAGTGTTGT
Source organism: Pseudotsuga menziesii (assembly GCA_001517045.1). Taxonomy (NCBI): domain Eukaryota; kingdom Viridiplantae; phylum Streptophyta; class Pinopsida; order Pinales; family Pinaceae; genus Pseudotsuga; species Pseudotsuga menziesii. The sequence goes on from LPNX010067101.1 coordinate 73,944, forward strand.
AATGGCAATACCTTCGGGCTGCCTATAAAGGGATGTAATTTGTATTGTAAAAGGGTTGGTTGGCATTTTGGGCATTTTAGGCCATCCAGCTAGTTAGATCATCAGTAGTCTGTTAGCTTACTGTTATTTTGTATTGTAACAATCCACAAGGATTGACAGAGGGAAAAGAGTATATTGTAAGAGAGACAATATAGAGATAGAAAGAAGATCTAAGAGAGAAGATCTTGAGCTGCATATGCGGTGCAACAGAACTGTGTTTTACCTTCCCCTGAGCTTTAATGAAAACACAGTTCTGTGGACATAACTTCCATCCTGGAGGTGAACCACGTTAAAATCGTGTGTTATGTGATTGGATTATGTGTTATGTTACTTGTGCATGTATCGGTTATTTCATGAACTTTGTTTACAGTTTAATGAATGAATGTGTTAATCAGTTTACAGCAATATAGAAGGATAAACATAAGTTGAAGTCTTTGGCATGATTATATGTGGGTTCATTTATGCTTTGCTTAAACAGTCACTAGTTGCAGTGTTAAACAACCTGTCATGTTGAGTCTTGCAATTCAACATGACCAACGCTGAGTGCGCTGAGCCATGGGGGTAGGTTATCGCAAGAAGGCGATACCGCACCAGCAGAGGAGCTGTGGTGCACGATACCAAAGGTTAAGGGCTTAGCATTGGGAGGAAGTACGTGTCGCCTAGTGAGCAGTGACACGATAAGGATGGAGTCATCGCAAGACAGTGGAAGTTGCGCGACGCGGAAAGGGACCGAACGATAGTAGAAGGGAGATCTCGCGGCTAGAAGAGCTACGAGACTAGGATATCGTGCGACGTGAGCAGAGGAGTCACACGATGTGCAGAGAAAGAGACCTCGCATCTAGAAGAGTTGCGTGTCATAAGAAAAGACGCCACAGAACCTGGTCCAAGACACTTGAGTCCTTGGCCAACCCATTAGAATCACTTCGGGTGAGACTTCAGGCTGCTTCGCGGTCTGTCTCCGAAAGGGCCAGTGAGCTAGGGGTGTTGTTGGTTGATTATAGTAAACCCGGGTCTGCCCATGATAACCAACAGGTTACATTCAACAGTGATTCCAGGAGGTTGATTATTCATGCAGCCAGAGGGTTTCACCATCACATCGTGTCACCGTGATCAGAGACAAAGCAATTCGTTTTCCTACCTATAGGGTTCAGAACCTCCGCATGCTGCTTCCATCATCATCAGAGGGGTATTATAAACCTAGTGCACATCATCCGGGCTCCCAGTAGCAGCTTACTTATTTGATCTATATACCGGTATATAGATGCATTGATTTGTCCTATTTTATATCCTCTCAGTATTTTTCTAGGGCACATATTTGCATGCAACTGCATGGATTCAAAGTTCAGGATTTGCTTTCCTATTTGATTAAGGAGTAAATCTATTAGCCATCAACAGTATACCCATAAACAGGAAAATATCAGTTTGGGATATTATAGTTTCTAATTGGAATCACTAATACGGAATTATATTGACTGTTGTAATATTCGTCGATGGATAAGTAGAGTAATATCTTGAATGTACATAATAAATATAAGTAACACACCCACTGGTTTTGATTGAGCTAGTTGGTAAGGTGTTGTAAGAGGATAAATCCCCACCCAACTGCAGAAACCTAGTTCTGGAAGTTACCCACAAGAGATATATAGGGTGAGACTAAATCGGTTTTGCAAGCGTTGTTGACTAAGCCTTTCTCTATTGATCCGATATATTGGGCTTTGATGTCGTACAAAAAAGGTATGAACCTGGGTCGAAGGGAGAAACGACAACAGGATTCCATACTCCAATATTTTTTTTCTTTATATATTGTGACCATCATAGATGTATATTTTGACTAAATGTTCATTGTACATGTATAAGTTTCATAGATGGGTTCCTCTTGTAGGTTGGGTGGTTGGGGAAGTATGCTATAGTTGTCCCCATCAAGGTTCAAAACCCATGACCAAATGTACATGACACATATGGAAGTGTCAGAATTTTCATTTAATAAAACAAGTTACGTATATTCTTAGACATATATATTACTCTTTTGCATAAAATTAGATGAATATATTTTTAAATAGTTAATTACACATCCCAAATTAGTGAGGCCTCTCATTGAAAATTTGGGGATTTTTTATTTAACAACCTTTTCATATGAATGATAAAGTATCATATTATAAATACTATGATTTAGATAAATTCTTTAGAAAATACTCAATCTTAATGAACATCGGTACATGTAAGATTTATATGCCCAAAAATGGAAGACAAGGCTTATAGTTTACCATCACCTTTAGTGCATAAAGTTAAATGGAAATTATTTGATGTTTAATTATTTTGGAAATTTTTTAATGTAAATAGTTCCACAAATAGATGTTTGATGTTTATAATCAAGAGAGAATAATTTCAAATAAATTGAAATTATGACCTTGATTCAATATTATGAGGTATCAATATACAAACACTATAATTATAATTCATTTTCTTATACTTGGTACGTGTATCTAAAAAGATGTCACGGCTCTCAATTTTATTATTATAATTTTTATATGGTAATAGTTAGTTAATTATATTTAATTATATACAAAATGTTAAACAATGATTGATTATGAAAGCAAGTCCTTTTTATGCCAATAGACACTTTTGATCTTATTGCAAGTCTCTACATAGTTTATTGAGTGACTATGTTATAATATAGAGTTTACACTTTAATGGTTAATGAGTCTAATTCTTTAGATATCTCACAAATGATTTGCCACAACTTATTAGGAAATGAAATGAAAAAAATATTGATAATTTACATTCCATACCCTAATTGAATACCAAAGATAATGGGTGTGTTACAAATAAATATCGTAAAAGAGCACATTGAAACTATTAGAAGCATATGTTATGTTAGTGAGGGTTTAACTTTCGTAATGCAAATTATGAGGGTTTAATAGACAACATTCAATCCTTGTAGTGGAATTTAAGAGGATTTAATATCATTGAGAATATTTATAATATATATATGGAGAAGATGGATAAGGAACCCAAAACTATGTATACCTAATTGTATTAAAGGTAGAGGATGAGGGATGAAGATTAAGTAATTTTTCTTTATAGTATCCTTACCTCTTTTCCTTACAACTTAAGATTGTTATGGATTGTGAAGAAGGGAGAATTGATATGATGTTCAATAAATATCATATGCAATAATTAGATATAATCAATAATACGAAGGAATAAGTTAATCATCTTTGAATTAGGAAAAGAGAACTCAATAATGACCACATTGGAGGTTGGTGCTTGAGGAAAATTGTTCAACGTTGATGTAGTGTAATTCCCTATTCTATACAGACACATGTGATGATTATTCCTTTGAGACATTTCATCACAAATAAATACTTATGTTAGAAATAAATTATCGCAATGGATTTACGTATGATGACTAACCATTGGCTATATATATATATATCAAATGCTTTGACAAGTTCTTCCAAGTGTGGAGGAAAGCATAGTTGCGAGTTGAGACAAGACGACGTAAATTCCACATAGGCTCCATATTGAGATCAGATATGGTATTAGGTGATATAATGTGATGAATTTATATTTGATTAATTTACATGAGTTATTTGATGCATGCGAATTGCATGTGTGTAGGAACAAAATTGTGATTGATAATCATACCACACATGGGTAATGGGGTTGTATGGGGGAATTCATGCCATAAATAACATTGGTTTCCATGCGGCAGCTGGAAAGCGAGAGAGAAATTTACTCATTAGATGCATGTTGTCATGAGGGTAGGCTATGGATTCAATTAATCACAACGTTTTGACAAATTAGAGTGAAATAAAGTGGTGACCTCATTACTTAGGGGGCATTAGTCTCTGAAGAAGATATGGGTGGATTTATTTAACATGGTCTCAATCATCATATCACATCCCCATTGTAGAAAATGTCTATTTGAAGGGCGTGCAATCGCACCCTTGATAGAGCCCTTATAAGGTATATTTGAATGGCATGTGTATGGCCATGGAACTCTTGATAGAACCTTGGTGAATTATATTTGAAAGGAATCTATGGAACTCTTGATATAACCTTCTTGAATTCTATTTTAAGGGCATGTGTACAACCATGCCACCCTTAATACAACATTGTTGAATTCTATTTGAAGGGAATGTGTATGACCATGGACCCCTTGATAGGACCTTGGTAAATTAAATCAAAATATAGAGCTTATAAAAAATGAGAAAATAATTTAGAAAATGATAAATAATAAACTAATTAAAACAAGTACATGCCAAGAATAAATAATACCTTAAACTAAAATAAGAACATGTGCATAAAAAAGGAAATAAATTATTTAAAGAGAAGATGGACTAAAACACACCCTTTAATTAAAAATAATAACATTAAGAAAATCAATTAAAGAAACATTAAGACTCAAGTGTGCACATACAGACACGTGCAGGAAAAGAAGACTCAAGTGCATACATGCATGAACATGCAATGGAAACCTAATAAACTACATAAAAGAAAGTCAAGGAGATGAGTGTGGATCATAATTTGGATATTGGATCCTTTATATTTTTCCTCCTACGTGACGGGAGAGGATTGCGATAGTGATTGTTAAATATTTTGTTTCTTGGAGGTGGTGAAGGTTGGGAGGTATGAAAGTGGAATGGTTCACTTCAAATCATGTTGATATTTTGCTTCTTCCATAAAACCTTGCTTCTTCTTAGGGGTCCCCAAGGAAGAAGAGTAATTATGGACACAAACCCAGTCAACAAGGGTTCCCTCTCTATCGACACCCAAACCATTACGATCACCCTAAGCACTGTCCCAGATAGGTTTTACTCCATCCAGCAACACCTACAGAGCAGATGAAGTCTCACCCGAGATGTTTGAGGGAGCGCTGATGGAAACAAGTTTCCGTAGAATGAGAGATGACCATGTGCATATTTTTATCAACTTAGTGAAACATTAACAGATCTGATCATTCTACTTATGCTTTAACAGAAAAATATCATCATTCAACAGATCACATTATTACATCAGAACTGCAAATATAACATTGATGCACAAACAGATCTAGAATAATAACATCATTCAAAGTAATGAAACATCGCATCATTTACAGATTCATGTCCTAGATACCCACCGCATTCATCATTGAGTCGCAGACGATAGTAAAAAAGGAAAATAGAAAAGGACACAATAGTTTTACTCAACTTCTGTCATGCCATATTATCTTCTGCAAAAAACACAATTCTTCACAACATTTCTTCCATACATAGATCCACAGATCTCAAATTATGTGAAGATATCAACAACCAAAAACTCAGCCATACTCAAGTTTAATCTCCCAATTGTAATGATTTACACTTGCAATTGAACATCTACTTATAGGCTAGCACCTTTACAATCAAGGTCCACTTAACTAAATTTCTAACTAACTCACAACAGATTCTACAAAATATGGCCACAATCTACATAATGCGGTCCAAAATGACCAAAATACATAAAATAATATAACTCTGACTTCTGCAGTATCTTTGAGCTTGCACAGCATCGCAGATGCTGCATAACTAACTTATCCCAAAACTACATGCCAACAGCCCCCCAACACAATATTGTGTTTTGTCCTCGAGCCACGTTAGCTGGACACAGAGTACTCATTGATCTTTGGTTTCAATTCATCGTACTATTGACTAGTCAACTTGAATTTCTCCACTTTTTCAGTGATCTTTGGGCTCCCTGTCAAGTCATGCTTCAGTGAATGTTCAGCCGGATTCTTAGTAACCTCCTTCTTTCCTTCCTGCATAGCCTATAGTGCAACAAATTCCTTAATAGAAAGCTACACACCAATCTCTTGGAACTCATATAACTGTTCACTCTACTTCTGTTGTCTTTCCCTTTCCTTCTCGACACGCTGTTGCAACTCCTTCAGCTCCGTAGACCTTATGATCTTAAACAATGGTGGAATTACTCTTAGTTTCATCTGTAGTGCCTCCAATTGTCCCTTTGCCTCCTATAACTTCTTGTTCAGTTTCTCCAATTAATCATCTTGGACTTCGCTTCCCCAAAATTGCATCGTCACTTCAAAGATCTTCTTTGCTTCCTACTCCATCTCTCTGAGTTGTGTTGCCAAATCCTCCATGGAGCTTTTCCTTTCGGTGACTTGTTCAGGTGGTGTGTCTAGATGCATGAGAGTATTCAGATCTGCATTATCCTGCTGCAATTGTTTGATGAGCGATCTAAGCTATTTTTCCCTCTCTACTACATCTAGTTCCAAGGTGCTCTCATGGACATGCTGGCAGGAATCTAAAACCAGCTCTTCCAACCACACTCTGCTATCCTAGAGTTGTGCCTTCTTGACTACTAGTCGATCTTGTTCCTTCTTCAGTTTCGTAATCTATGCGACGCTCTTCACCCTCAACTCCTCTTGTGCTTTATTTAGTGCTTTGATCTCTCTTTGTGCTTCTGTCTCCTTCTCTTGCAATCAGAGAAACTGACCGTTGATGTTTTGTTCTCTATCTCCCAACTCCTGATTGGTGACTCTTTGCATATGCAACAACGTCTATGTGTGCAGCACATTGATGTTGATAGATAATTCCTGTAACTACTTCAAGGATGTATTTAAATCCTCTTTTTTGGTCTCAATCACAATCAAGGGAATTTGAACATTCTGAACCCGCATCCCAGTGTTGATTGAGTCGATGTCCTTCATAGTCACTACCTCTGTGGCTTTCTTCAAAACTGCATTACATAAATAATGAATTCATGTTCTTACCTCAACTACCCCCTCTTGCATGGATTTCTTCATCTCTTTGGTTGTTGCATTTATTGAATATGTAATCACATTAAGGAGTCTATTCAGCAGTTCCTCCATTCCTAATGTTGCGCTACTAGTCCCACCTTGTTCTTGATGCCTCCTTGTCATTAACTCTTCAAAATGCGTGCTCTAGTTTACAGTATGTAGGTGTCTTCAACAATTCTTCATCAGATTCATGGTGAATCTGTTGGTCATCCTTATACACGTGATCATCAGGTACATCCACTGGGGGTCATGTCGATACTTCTTCCAAAATGGCTGGTTCTCTCCATGTTGCAGGACAATCATTAACAATTGCCTCCAACTCTACATCAGACAATTTATATTGCGTCGGTAGCCATTTCTTATCCAGGTCAGTCCACGCTTGCACGTGAATGGCATATGGGACAATTGCAAATCTATAAATCCTTTGATACTTTGTCACAACTTCCTCGGATAACTGCAGAACTTTCATAGTTGTCGCCTGCAGTGCTTCCTAATAGATAAAAAATTGAATCATATAGTCTTTCAATCTGTCTGCTTCCTTTACCCACCAGAGATTTTGTAGTGTGAAACCTTGCAAACTTTCACTTCCTCCACCTCCATACCTTGATATTCAACTGGCTCCATCCAATCCACAAACGTGATCAAGATCAACAACCAACTGTATGTAAATGACCGCTCACCCACCTGGACTTCCACTGCGTCCTCCGCCAACTAGTTCATTAAAAAGGGCAACTAGTTCATCTGTACACCTTCTGCACATTGCTCTGCACATGCACTAACCCCCAAGTTACATTGGATGGGGTGGTTCTTCCTGACCACTTTTCTTTCCAAAATCCTTGCAGCAATATGCACTTCCTAGTCATTGATAATATGGATGCGGTAATCCCTCCTGCCATGCTGCAACCCGTATCTCTTCTTTAATCTTGTCATTATCTTTTCCTCTAAAATACTGCGAGGAGTCTGGCCCATCATTTGGTAGCACCATGATGTCTGGGATCAATTCTACTGTGATTTCAACTTGTGTGTCCATCCCCAAAGTCTCTCCATGCAAACATGCCAAAAGATGATTTACACTGGCATTCACCTCATTCAACCACCCAAAATGTGGCATGTTGATCAATCCCAATATTCCTGCTCCATTTACCTAGCACACCTAGTCCTATGGAATTTGTTCAATGTTCTACCTCCTACTACTACCATCAGCACATATGGTTCTTTCGTAACATCCTCTAATGTGAGAAAGTCATGGTTTTCGTACTTCATCTGCATCAGTGTAGGCATGATGTCGACAGTGCATACCATCCCTTGTAGTATCACTGACATCCTTACTTGGTATTTTTTATTCTTGGTGAGCTTCCAACGCTAGGAACCGAGCCAAATGGGAGGTATATACCCAGGGATATCTTTAGCAAACACCCCTGCTTTATCTATTGATTCTATGACTCCTGAGCTCGATGGCCCCATCTACATAGTTTCCTCCTCTTATGTCCTCACAAACATTCTAGTCTGTCTCTTTTTTGGTACCGGGGAGCTAGGATTCTGGCCCTTACTCTTCTTCTTTGACACCAATGATGATTCTATCAGCATACTTGTGACCTCCTCCTCAATCGTTACTAGGACGACAGGTGACTCCCTTTCACTTGAAATCTCAACCGTGATAGGTTCACTCTGCATGCCGCACCAGTTCCCTACAATGCTCACCAGTATCTCAACCTCACTTCACTTGGAAACTCACCCTAATGCAACTACACTCACTGCAATACTACTCTGCAACTCAACTCACCAATTAAAACTTTGCACAGTGGTGTCTTTCAACTGCATTTGTCCCCTTCTTATAGCATCAATTCGATCACATACTCATCATGACCAAATGAATGTGATCTATTTTACCTCATCATGACTAAATAATGCATTAGCTGCCCGAATTCATCATCGATACGGTTAATTCACCAGTCCGATCCACCATTTAACTACTTTATTTTACTACATTTATTGTTGATTTGACTATGTCACGACCTTATGACTGTTGCAACATGGATCTCTAACTGCAATACTAACTCTCCTACTTATGCATCCTCTTCCTCCCAGTGCGCCATACTCATATCTATCCATCCTTCCTACTTATCCTTTTTTTTCATTGCGCAGTGCCTCAAGCATTACGCGGTTTTGGGCCCATCCTATAGGGCTTCATCCTCCTACCATTCACTAGCTTTGGTAGCATCACATCGTCTAACTGCTGCAGTTGAATTGCACTTCCTGATGTAATGGAATTAATGAGATATGGACCTAACCAATGCATCTGTAACTTACCTAGATTCTTCATGAGCTTGTTTTTGTACAACAACACCAAGTCTCCTTATTGAAACTATTTTTTATTTATATGTCAATCATGCCAATGTTTTTGTCGATCCTTCTCAACGCACTAGTGAAATGTTGTGACAAAGCAGTCTTCCTCCATCTCCACCAGTTGCTCCAATCGTTCCTCTAACACTCCTTCATCATCTATGCATGTCACTGCTGTGATGCACAAGATGGGAACAACATGCTCCATAGGAATTACTGCCTCTCTCCCATGCACCAATTTGAATGGTGTATTCCTTGTTAATCTTTTGCAAGTGGTGTGATATGCCCAAAATACTGCTAGAATCTTCAAATCCTAGTCAGTGTAGTTTGCATTGCAGACCTTTGTAAGCAGATGGTCCAACACCTTGTTGAATGCCTCCACTGTCCCGTTTGCTTGTGGATGATATAGAGTACTCTTATTATGTTGTATCTGAAGCTCCTCAGTTAATGCACTGGTCTTTCAATTGATGAAGTGACTCTTTTGGTCGCTCATCGATATCCTTGGACATTTGAACTGAGTAACAATGTTGTCAAACAGGAACCTCACTACTGTCGTAGTGGTGTAATCCACAACATTTTCGGCCTCCTCCCACCTTGTTAAATAGTTTGTTGTTGTAATTATATATCATGCACTGGTTCTCTTTCTAGGTGGGCTGATTGGTCCAATAAAGTCTACAACCCATTTATCAAATGGTTGCAAGGTCACCTGAGGTACCAATGGAATCTCATCCCTCCTTGATGGTTTTCAAGTTCTTTGACATGCATCGCAAGTCCTCACATAGTCTATCGCATTGGTATGAAGAGTAGGCCACCAAATCCCTTCTCAAAGAACCTTCCTAGTGGTAGCACGAACTCCATAATGTCCACCAACAACTCCCACATGTGCCTCTGCCAATATCTTCCCTTGTTCATGTGGTAGGACACACCGTCGTAAAATCTCGTATGTTCCTATTTTATAAAGTTGTCAAGCAATCAATTGGAAATCTGAGGCCTTAACCACCAACTTCTTCTTCTGACTTGTACTAAGGTCCTTCGATTCGGTTCCTGTCACCAAAAATTGAATTATTTGATCATAATAATCATAAACCATGTCAAATCTGAACAGTTGTGCATCTGGTAGTCCATCTTCAACATTTGTTGGTTCCTCTCCTATCTCAATTCGGTATAAATGATCAGGGCCAGCATTCAAGCAACCCGACTTCACAATTATCTCAAACTCAAACTCTTGAAATATAAGTATCCAATGACATATCTCCCCCCCCAAACACATGCTTGTTGACTAGGTATTTCAAAGAAGAATGCTCTGTGAATATCTTGAAATGACCACCCAATAGGTAATGGCTAAACTTTTGCAACGCATATACCATCGCCAGACCTTCTCTCTCTATGGTCGTATAATTTTTCTCTCCAAATGATAGCTTTTCACTAGCGAAAGTGATCGGGTGATCAATATCTCCTTCCCCTGGTTGTGTGAGCACCACTACCAACACAATGGATGATCCATCCACATGTACATGGAACTCCTTATTCCAATCAGGAAAAACTAATATTGGTGCGGAAGCCATCTTGGTCTTCATCGTATCAAAAATTTCTTGACTCTCTTGACTCCATACAAATACAACATCCTTTTTCAAAAACCTTTCAGTCGGAGCTATGATGGCAGCATATACTCATATGAACTTGTAATAATATCCTATGTGCCCAAACGTCATTCTAAGTATACTCACATTCGCAGGCAGCAACAAACTCAAAATTGGCACAATATTGGTGCACAGAAAATATATTTCTTTGAGTTCAATGTGATATGATGCTTTTAAAATCTCTCCAGCATCAATCACAAGTTTTCTAGATGGTCCTTGATTAATCCATAAACTGTCAAGTCACCCCTATAACCTTGCAAGAACTTCTAAATAAAATATTTGAATGCGGCGACAAGAACCTGAGAAAATATCGCAGGCGCATTCTTCATCCCAAAAGGCATCACATTGTACTGAAAACAAACCCACTCAGTAATGAATGTTTTCTTGTGGTGATCCTCTTTTGTGATCCTGATCTAGTGATAGCCAAAAAATCCATCCATGAAAGAATACATTTCTTGACTGCCTACTCCTTCTAGCACCTCATCAGTGAATGGTTTCAGAAATGGATCATCCATACATGCATCATTTAGTTTCCTTGGGTTAACACAAATATGAACCTCACTAGTCTTCTTATCTTGTCCCACCATAGGACTGATCCATTCTGATTCTTCAATTGCCTCAGTTATTCCAACATCCAATAATCTATCAAGATCATCTTTGACCCTCTCCTTCTATAGTGGATTCAAGCGATACGACCTCTACTTTACTGGTTTCGCATTTGGATTCAACGGAAAGGATTCATTTCTCCTAAATCTCCCAGTATTGCCTTCATCTCAAAAAAATTTGTAGGGAACAAATCTTGGAATCCATGTAATAGGTCTATGATAGTTTCCATGGTCTCTTCATCCTAGTATTCCCCAACATTTGCAAACTTTGAGTTCTTCTCCATCCCAATGTTAACATTCCTGATCTTCAATGGATGATTCATGGAATCCGTCGATACATCAGGTGTTGTGACATCATGAGTCCCTTTGGTTTTTGGAATATTCCATAGATCATCATCATCATCTGGCTCTATTGACACATTGTAGCATTCCATCATTGACTTCATCTAAAAATGCGCATGTGTATCTACTGGATATGCCACCGAAACTACCTTCAGAACAACATCGCAGATGAGCTGCAATGCATTATGAACATCTTGATTAGCATACATGAAACTAAAGGTGTGAGTGAAGCAAACCGTCAATTCCTCCCAGGTTGTGATTTCTCTGCACAACTCAACTGATACATACCAATATCGTGTCATTTCATCCAGTGTATGGAAAAAGGCATGGACCCACTCATCCTTTGGTCGCGATGCCCACAAGGTCTAGCACTCAATCAGATGATCACTAGGACTATTCCGTCCATCATATCTTATAGTGTGGTACACTTATGCATTTCAAAAGTGAACTGTCATGAATCTTTGACACTATGACCATCCATTGATCGACTTCTTATGATTTTCCCACCAACATGATGGAGTCTTCTTCAATGCTTCCTCTAACGCCAACAACCACTATGGTTTTGACACCTTATCTTTGAATTCGACAAGAAAATTAGATAACTCAGGAAGTCCTTCATATATTGGTAACTCAATAGTTTCAATCACAACATGACATAGTGATTGTGTGATCAAACCACACTTTCTTAGCGACACCTCATGCATGCGATTATGCTAGTTCTCTAAAGAATCATCAGATTCCGAAGACGCAAAACTAGAGCTGCGCCAACTAAGTTCCCCATCGACATTCGGATGGATATAATATTTTGAAATGTTATATGAATGATCCCATCCTCTGATAAATTCATCTTCCACTGGTTCAATATACCTTCTCCCTTCATTTGGATCCATCGGAGTGATGACTCTGATGTCTTGATTTTCAAATGTCATTACATGCTTCTTAAAAGTGATCATTTCCATGCTATCATTGGCCCATCCATTCCCCATCAATGCAGGATAGGAGCCTTCGCCATCAACAGCTTCAATAAAATCAAAACCAACATAGTTCTTCATCCCTTCAACTTCCATAACAAGGTGTGGAACTCACCCGATCGACGTTACTCTTGATTGGTTAGCCAGTCGTAGCTGCATAGGTGACGAGCTCAACATTGGGCTCCCCATATTCTGCCATGTCTATTTTGTTATAATATTAGCATATGATCCTAGATCCATAATATTTGAATCTACCTCATATTCCCCAATTTGAATTTTCATGCACATCTCTTTCTCTGTCTTTCACTTATGGAAAGAGTTCACCTCGGAGTCCTTTCACCCCTTATTCGGTCGATGCAACTGATTCTCAATATCAACAACAGCATCAAGATCTCTTACCAGTGGCAAACAAATTTCAAAGAAGTTATACAAGGTACCATGTGGTCACAATGGTCCTGCCTCCAAAGTTGAATAAAAAAAAGTTGGAATTTCATAAACATGTAACTTACCTGAGTTTCTATGCATTTCGTCCCATGCTTCAAAGAATGTATCTTTCTTCTTGTTGACATCAAATTACACTTTCTTCTTTCCATCCAATTGGAGTTGTGGAAAAGGAATATCTTCTCCTGTTTTCACACATCCACAAGTGATAACAACAACATCAATGTCCTGCATTCTAGGCTCCGCCAAGATCGTTGCAATCATCGGTCCTTGGTTTTGGTTCAGCGGTGGACTCATAGGCGGTTTCACATTTTGATTTGCATTTTGATTCTAAATTGGGATTTTGTTCTAGTTATGATTCTACAACTAGTTCTGGTTCTACACTTGATTTGTGTTCTAACACTGGTTCAAATTCTACAACTAGTTCTAATTCTGTAACTCCGGAACATTTCATGCCTACCACCTCGTGATAAGTTGTGGGCAGTTCTCAACATTGTGATCAATGGTGGTACATGTACATTTACACTGCGCTTGGAATTATTGGAAATCTATCTGATATTGTCCCAGTACACCACAATTATAACATTGCACTGGTCCACAACCTTGTCCTCCTCCTTGACCAAAGCCTCCACCTTGTCCTCCATGAAATCCTCCTTGTTACTGATACTGCAGTTGATTAAAGTGCTGCTATAGAGGATTCAATTTTTTTTTAACATACTGCATTCACTGAACATACTGTGGCTGCTGCGGATTCTTATGCATGTCATTCTATTGTGGTTGTGGCACAAACTTCTTTTGCGATTGCTACAGTACAAACAGCATATGCGGTTGCACCATGATTTGTGGTTGAGGTGGTGGTTGTACCACCTGCGGTTGCGGTTGGTGTACCTATCCCTTCACATAGTATGATTCATATGTTCTTTCCTAGAGTAGGTCATATGCACGAAAATATTTATCCTCATTCCCAACAGATCGACAAAATGTACAATATAATTTCGTCAGCTTTCTTATCATCTTCTGCATGTACCCACAATCCTCATTTTGATGCCCATATACTTGGAAAATGCGGCACCATGGCACATTTCCACAACTCAATGAATCTGGCACTCCTGACAATAAGTAGGTTCAAGATTCTGGGCAATTATGCTTAGTATGTCCATCTGCGCGGCATCGAGTACACCAAACTTCTTCGCAATGCTATTTTCCTTTCTTGATATCATGCAACTATAGTGTCAAACTCGCCAGGTTTGTTTGAATCCGGTTCATACTGACTCCATTTTCTCCAATGGGTGAAGCCTCCAAACTTCATTGCAATTTCCAGAGCCTCACTCTGTGTTGCAATCTTCTCTCGCAACAGCGGTAATCTGATATGAGATAGTATTGCTGCAATGAACCATTATTTATGGTGAATGCTGGTCATCTCAAAAATGAATCTTGCCATTAGTGTCTTAAACCTTTTATCAAAATCCCAAACAGTCTCATTTGGACATTGCTTAATTTCCTTCAGTTCTATAATGTATTGTGCTTCAAATTTTGGTTTTTCTGAATTCTTCAATTATTCCTTTCTTGACTTCAACCAATGTAATCGTTGGAGTCACCGTAGGAGCTTATACAAACTTCATATACCAATCCAGTTCACGACCTCGAAGATTTGTCACCTATCAGCCTTTCTTGACATCATCTTCCACAGTTTGTCTGACGGTCCATACTGCCTCACACAGGATCCAGTATTGTTCTAGATCATCAGCCCATTTTCCATGAAATAAAGGTAACTCCACCTCATCAGCTTCCATCCTAGGCCTTCTTCCTACGTTTCTTGATTGCTACTATTAGAGTGTTGTCGGCATGTTGGACAATTTGGTGTTGAACTTGCGTTTTTCCTGATTGTAATGTAGTGCACGGAGGTGTGGGTATGTTTCTATTGGGGGCTGATATTACCTCTACTTCATGCATATCCTGGTCATTATTGTCTTCACTATAGGGTCACTTTGTCCTGTGTGTTCTTCCTTCACAGTCTTGCATTTCGATTGTAGTAGGCCCTTCCCCTATCCTCTGCCTCTTCTCTTTTCGAAACCTTGCTCCTCCTCTAGTAAGACAACTCTCTTCCTTGACTTCCCTCATTGTCTCGTATCATTCCATTAGTCCCCCCCTATATTCGCGATATCGGCATCCTCTGCACACCATAGTTATACTACTAAAAGTGCATCTTCAATATTCCCTTTTCACATATGGGCATCTTAATAGATAGTTGCAATGACTAGAGAAACCTACCTCGTGGCCTGTTGAATAACTCTCTTTCTGCTTCGCTATATGATTTGGTTGTATCAACCACAAGTTGATGTAATTATAACTTCGGAATGTATTCATTCGTATATCTTATGTATTATACCCCGATGTTTATTCCGGGATGTGTCTATAATGTAATTGAGTCATGTCATACCCCGATGTTTATTCCAGGAAGTTTCTATAATATAAAAGTCATGTCAAGTCATTGTGGGTAACCCTCCTATTGGTCAAGGGTTAAAGTCCCCGTAGTTGTGGGGCCCTAGGATTATTAGAATATCCTAGAGAAGTCGGCCCTAGGTGATTCATTGTAAGTTACGAAAATAGTCCCCACCATTGTGTTAAGGACAAACCTCCTTGTTGGTCGGAGGAGGCAAAGTCCCCACAAGTTGTGGGGCACTAGGGTTATTAAAAACTCCTAGAGATGTCGGCTCTAGTAAGTAATTGTTAAGTGAGGTCAACATGTTGGAGTAGGTTTCAAGTGAATCAAAGAATATAAATAGAGAGTGAGCCTCTCTATTTATGACACACACACTCACTCATTGGGGCGCATGAGTGAGAGGAGAAGTTGCTAAGACAAGAGAGAGACAACTGCTGTCAGGAGATCATCTTTATGTTTTTAGGTTTTACCTTTTGGTGCTGATTCTATCTCTGAGGAAATTGTAGGGTTTTCTCCTTTATGGTTTCCCTAAGGAAAATTCTTTGTCTCTTGTGTCTTATGTTTTATTTTTGTGCATGTTAGTCTCTCAGTTAAAGATCCTAAGATCATAATGCTAGCTTGAATGATAAAAATCTAACATGGTATGAGAGCTAACTTGAGAAGAAGACATTGTGTAGTTGCAGAAGCTAGGGCTTCTTATTTTTTGTGTCTCTCTCCACAATCCATCAACAAAAGTATGCTAGGATGACTCTCCATTAAAGGGCACATTTTTCTGTCGAAGCGAAATTCAATTCCGAGCATTTTCAGTTTTTGATGCGAGAAATTAGGGCTTCTTACAGAAGAGGAAATTTTGAGTGAGCCCAACATAGGATTTATCTCCTCATCAAAATCGAATTTTAGAGACCCGGATCAAGTTTTTTGGTTGGGTGAAACTCCACGAAAGTCAAACCCTAGTTGTACCTCGAGCTGGAAAAACCCTAAATACTAAAACTGCTACGTTTTGGTACATTTGCTATATATCAGGATTAGAAAAGGATATGGAGCTCCAAATTGTAGAGGGAAAAGATAAAATCCTGATGTACAATGTATCCAAACTTTAGCCTCTGATTCGCTATATTATAGGAGATATGATCCCTCCAATTTAGGGTTCCAGCGTCTTCCAGAATCCATCCCTAAACATGACACTTGGGGAGAATTGCTATATCTTGGGCTACAAAGGTCCAAATGAAATTTTGGAAGATGTTCTAGAAAGGTAACAGACTATAATTTCTGTGAGCCGAGTTTTAGACTCATAAGATGAACCAGTGACATGTGGAAGTCCATACTACTTCGTTGTTCTGAACAGTCATGTAACAGGTCACCTTGGAAAAATGATCATAAGTCCCAATTGGTGAAACCAATTCTGATGAAACCTATGGTGTTAAAACAGAGAGATGCAAGGATACCTAAGTATGAATTTGTAGACACATAGGAATAGTAATTTTGGAGATATCATAGAAACAGTGACAGAAATTGCTACAGAAGAAATTGGAAAACTAGGGCTTCCTGTTCCGGGAGCTTCCCTCCACTATTTTCAGAAAAGGAGTACATTGGACAGCTCACCTTGAAGAGATATATCTTTCTATCCAATAACATCTGAAATATTCCAAGTTTTGAAAATTAGGGTTTCTCTGACAAACCCTAGATCAGCTAGCTCTGGAATCAAGTCGGACACCTTAAATCGATAAGATCTAATCTTTTGCTATTTTCATTTGAGGTTCTCATTTCAAAGTGATCTATCACATCATATTAGTGATAATCTTGGTGAAGTTGACAACTTCTAAGCATGGAAGTGTTTGATCTGTCTGAAGAAAATTAATTGGATGCCTACATGAGTAGAGAGGTTCCAGTTCCAGAGGGAGATGACGCTCAAAGCCTTACAAAAGAAGAACTTAGTCAAGGCCAAGAAGATCATTGTTGATTCAATCACGGATCAACTTGTACCACAAGTGTCTTCCCTAAAGACACAGATTCCTTGACCAAGCTAATTGAAGGGAAGAACATAAATCAAAATATGATCTTAAGAAACTAGTTGAAGAATGTGAAGATCCAGAATGCAGAGACCATACAGTCATACTTTACAAGGGTCTCTCAAATTAAGGAACAAATTGAAGCGGTATAAGAAGTGGAGAATGCAGAAGTGGTGATAGCCACCTTGAATGGCCTCCCAAGATCCTGGGATTCATTCATTCCAGGAATGTGTGCCAGAAGGAAGTGATTACTTTTAGAAGAAGAAGAAGTTCAACTCATAATAAGAGAAGAGAAGATGGGAGCAACTGAAGATCAAGCTCTCACCATCCAAAGAAGATCCCTCAAGTGATGAGGAATATGAGGAACTCAATTCTTGAAGAAACTCTTATCCATCTTAGCATTTGGATAAGAGATGATGCTATTATGAATGAAGAAGATGATGAAGCTGAAGGCTCAAGAGGGAGTCTACCCATGAAACAAATAAATATAAGTATTCAATTTTCATTTCATGATATTGTTTTGTTATGCATTTATTTATATTCAGTTGATGTATTATGCATGATAGAATGTTTGCATTAATGACAGTATACTAGTAATATGCATGTAATGGGTAAGTATCTCATGGTGCTATACAACTCTCCATTGCTACTTATCTAGAATGAAACCTCTTTGCTGACATATTGGATTAGTGCACAAT
>LPNX010067101.1:92300-105886 GCA_001517045.1 Pseudotsuga menziesii
ACTTACATTAGAGGAAATTTCGACTCAAAATGGGCCTCCTAAAATGAATTAATAAAATAATAGTTAAAATAATAAAATAATATTTATTAATTTTGGAGGAAGAAAAGAAAAAAACTATTTTTTTGTTTGTATTTTTGACATATCTCCCTGTGTTTTTACTCAAATTTCGATCGAGAGAGCTTGTTGGATGTGGAATTAAATTCCACATCCAACGAGTACCCATTGGGCATACTTTTGACAGACCCCGCTACCCCAAAAACAAGAAATACCTGAAAAAATGGAATGATGACATCATCATTTCGTTTTTTCAGGTATTTCTTGTTTTTGGGGTAGCGGGGTCCGTCAAAAGTATGCCGAGTGGGTACTCGTTGGATGCAGAATTTTAATTCCGCATCCAACAAGCTCTCCCAGTCGAAATTTGAGTAAAAACATAGGGAGATATGTCAAAAATACAAACAAAAAAAATAGTTTTTTTTTATGATACCTATCCCCAAATTTATATTAAAAAGGTGTTTAAGACCTATACGGTATTTCAAATTTAAAGCAATTTCATTGGCTAACACATGATGACATGGAATTTGAATAAAAGTTAAAAGGCCCATTTTGAGTTGAAATTTCCTCTAATGGAAAAGTTTCCGTGAGATATGGATGAATGTTGTATTGGCTAAAGTAGTTGCATGATCATATATTTATGCATAAGAATTTTCCAGCATGAATATTCCTTATGAAATGTTTCAAACAATGCAAATGAATTTGACTTGCAGAAAATATCGCATACATAATCGCCTACAAGAAAAGAAGAATGAGACTTGTTCCGAAGAACAAGTAACGATAGTTCAAGATGAAAAATAATATGACGAATATAGCAACATCATTGATGCAGAACCTTCCTAGAAGAAAGGGAAGACCAGTTCAAGAAGAATGATGTCTAGGATGCAGTATCAATACATGAAGGGAATTTCGTAGTTCCATCATGCAGTAGATGGAAACATCGTAGGATACAAGGAAACATTAGAAGAGACATTTGCAGGAAGTGGGAATTGAGACACATGACAAACAGAATCATGTGTGCAAATGAAAGAAGACCTTGTATGAGCTCAGAAGACACCCATGGGATAATACATACATGAGGAGCTTGATGAAGATCTGAAACTTTGCTACAAGGTTGATAGAGGACGACAAGCTCACAGATGGGTGCGAGATGAACTTTTGAAAAAATTCAAGATAGAGGATCTTGGTATCCAGTGACCCTAGAGGGATACATAGAAAGCTACTTGTCACTCCAATACAGAATTTTTTAGGGCATAGAGTCTAGAAGATAGAGGGAGTATGATGCTTCAGAGGGACTGACTACAGAAGATCCTGAGGTTTGACATGGTAGGATGGATAGATTACTGATGACTCTAGGCTTTACTGAGAGTAAAGTGGATTCCAACCCTTGCTTCAAGGTTGAAGGTAGAAGACTAGTGATGCTCCTATTATGTGTCGATGCACTACATTCTAGGCATGGAGGTGTGGACAAGGGAAGTATGCAATAGAGATCCTGAATAGGTTCAGGATGATGGATTGCATGACCACACCTATGGCATTGAACCTAAAGCTATTAAGTGATGCTTCATCAGAGACAGTTGATGCTACGATGTATCATCAGATGATTGGATCCTAACGAATACGAGACTAGATATTTGCTTTGTTGTGAACACATTGAGACATTTTCACTTGATGGTTTCAAAGGGTACAATTGAGTATGGGCTCAAGTATGATACGAATCAGAATATTAACCTGGAAGGTTATGTTGATTTAGATTGGGCAGTGCCATTGATAGGAAGAACACTTCAGAGTGTTGCTTCAGTATGGGATCAGGTGTGATCTCTTGGTTTAGAAGGAAGCAATCATGTGTGGCACTGAGTACAGCTGAATCAGAGTATGTCGTAGCTTGTTCAACTAGTTGTGAGGCAGTATGGATGTGGAAGCTATTGTCTGATTTATTTGATCTCTAATTGATACTACTTGTATACATTATGACAACAAGAGTTGCGTGAAGTTGTCAGAGAATCTAGTGTTCCATGACAAGTCGAAGCATATCAAGATCAAGTATCACTATATCAGGGATATGGTGCAGAAGGGAGCAGTGAAGCTCCAATATGTTACGACGGAGGAACATATAGCTCATGTGCTGATGAAGCCATTGGCTATGGTGAAGTTTGAGTACTTTAGGGAGAATCTTGGTGTTCTCCAAATCGAGGTTTCCTCCAAGGGGAAATGATGAGACCTAGAGCCATTCTGACATGGTGAGAGGATTGGTTCCTTCCATGGTCAGATGTAAGGGCTGAGCCATTCTGTCATGGTGAGAAGATTGGCTCCTTCCATGTCAAATATGAGTGCTGATCCATTCTGATGTGACTGTAGGATTGGTTCCTACAAGATTAGATATAAGCGTTGAATGCCATTCTTGGAATGGAGGTGCTTGGTCAGTTACCAAAAATACTTGGTCTAGGACTGAGGGCCTTTCTTATATGACTGCAAGATGTAGTATTACATGATCAGATGTGAGCGCATGGCCATTCTGATGTGATTGAGGGATTGGTTCCCACTTGATCAGATATAAGGGTTGTTTCCATTCTTGGAATGGAGGCACCTGGTCAGTTACTAGGTAGCTCAGTCTGGGACTAGGGGCCATTCTGATATGACTGTAGGATTGGTTCCTACAAGATCAGATGTGAGTGCATGCCCTTCTGACATTGGTTGGCATATGTAAGTGTAGATCCCTTTTAGCATGAAAGATTGGTTCCTTGCATGGTCGAATATAAGTGCTAAGACTTTTTGACATTGGTTGTCAGATGTAAGTGCAGAGCCTTTTGGCATGGAGGATTGGTTCTTCACATGTCCAAGTGTAAGTGATGGGCCTTTTCGATCATTGGTTGATGGATATGAGTGCTGGGATTTTCTGACAGGGTTGTGAGAGGTGTTCCCACATGGTCAAATGTGAGTGCTGGGGGTTGCCTTTCTGATGTGATTATAGGATTGGTCCCTACATGATAAGATGTAACTGTTGGGTGGGCCATTCTAACTTAGGGTCAGATATAAGTGATGGAAAATACCTACACAGAGGGTAGGCCTACAACCAACATGAAAAAGGGCTGGCTCTGTAGAACTTCCTATGATGAGAAGAATCAAGAGATAGCACCTGTGAAGATGATCCAACAGAGATGTTCCAGACGAGAGATGATCCAATGATGATGATCCAGATCCAGTGATGATGATCCAGATCGAGTGATGATCTAGATCTAGTGATGGTGATCCAGATCGAGTGATGATCCAGATCTAGTGATGATGATCTAGATCGAGTGATGATCCAGATCTAGTGATGATGATCCAGATCGAGTGATGATCCAGATCCTATGATGAAGATGACTTGAAGATGTATATGACTTGAAGATGGAGATGACTTGAAGGTGAAGATGACGAGGACTCGATGATGATCCAGATGATATTGAGAAGAATACTTGTACTGATAAATTGTGTCGAGAGAATACCTTCCTAGTTAAGAGGGAGTGTTGATGTAATTGTATCTTCGGAATGTATTCATCCTTATATATTATGTATTGTACCCTGATGTTTATTCCAGGATGTGTCTTTAATGTAATTGAGTCATGGAATACCCCGATGTTTATTCCAGGAATTTTCTATAATATTAAATTCATGTCAAGTCATTGTGGGTAACCCTCATATTGGTCAACGGTTAAAGTCCCCGCAGTTGTGGGGTCCTAGGGTTATTAGACTATCTTAGAGAAGTCGACCCTAGATGAGTCATTGTAATTTGGGGCAATAGTCCCCACCATTGTGTTAAGGATAAACCTCCTTGTTGGTCAGAGGAGGCAAAGTCCCCACAAGTCGTGGAGCTCTAGGGTTATTAGACACTCCTAGAGATGTCGGCTCTAGTAAGTAATTGTTAAGTGAGGCCGACATGTTGGAGTAGGTTTCAAGTGAATGAAATAATATAAATAGAGAGTGAGCCTCTCTATTTATCACACACACACTCGCTCATTGGGGCGCATGAGTGAGAGGAGAAGTTTCTTGGACAAGAGAGATACTATTGCTATCAGGAGATCATCTTTATGTTTTCAAGTTTTACCTTTTGGTGCCGATTCTATCTCTGAGGAAGTTGCGGGGTTTTCTCCTTTATGGTTTCCTCGAGGAAAGTTATTTATGTCTCTTATCTCTTGTGTTTTATTGTTGTGCATGTTATTCTCTCAGTTAAAGATCCTAAGATCATAATGCTAGCTTGAATGATAAAAATCTAACACCACAAACTTGGTGATATATCCTTCCAAGATAATGTCGAGCCAGACATCAACATCCTGCGATGCTTTGTTGTCTACCTCTTGCAACTAATGGATCAATTTTGGGGTCCAGGATATTGGCTCACCTCCTTGGAAATTTTTCTTGTGATAGGTCAATCGTGCCAACCTCCTATACAAGATGATCGGGAATTCAAAGAAAAAATACTCGTGTGGACCTTCGTGTATGTACTTTTCTAGCCACTTATCCGTCGTGAGTCTAGGGTTCTGATTTTCTTTCTCAGCCAATTCTTGTAGATTTTGGTCAAACTAGTATTGAATTTCTAGATTTGTCGGATGCCACACCATGTCCTGCCTTCAGTCGCACTCAGGTCTTGGAAACGGAACCATTTGTTGAGACAAACCTAGTCGATAAGGGTTCCCTCTCCGTCAACACCCAAACCACTGCGATCGCCCTGAGTACCGACCCAAATAGGTTTTACCCCTTCTAGCAACACCTGCAGAGCCGATGAATTC
Source organism: Pseudotsuga menziesii (assembly GCA_001517045.1). Lineage (NCBI taxonomy): Eukaryota > Viridiplantae > Streptophyta > Pinopsida > Pinales > Pinaceae > Pseudotsuga > Pseudotsuga menziesii. The sequence goes on from LPNX010067101.1 coordinate 97,118, forward strand.
TCACCGGAGATGTTCCAGGGAGAGCTAACAGAACCAAGTTTTCACAGAATGAGAGAGGACCATAAGCATCTATTTATCAACTGAGGGCAGCATTAACAGATCTGATCATTTAATCTTTAACAGAACCAGATATGATCTAGGAGGATATTGGTGGCCACCAACCTATTCCACTTGGACCCCTACCATTGTTTCTTTCAATTTTCCAGTTTCCTTAATTGTAGCACAATTTACTAATTTTTGCAGTTTTCGGGTCCTAAACTTTCGTAGCCGTTTTGAGTCCCTAAACGATGTTTTTTCGGCATCGAATGGTCAAGGAAATATCAGTCCATTTCGGGCTCAATATTTTCCAATTATGTATGTAGTCCTTGAAGAGATCTTTCTAACGATTTATCACGCACGTCAAACGGAGGTAGTATGCCAAAGTTACGACCCCGAGAAATTGATGTACCAAGTTACCCAACGGGGCCGACATTTTGGAGTTTCACCTCCTAGTGTTAGTTTTTTGGATGTGTAGGGTTTCCATTGTTTCTCAATAATATATAGGCCTTCGAGCCTCATTATAACATAGATTCTAGAGGCATATAGCTGCCACATCTCTTCTTAGAGATAATCTACCAGCACTCTAGCTAGTTTATTTCCATTCTGTATGTAAACAAGTTTCAGTTCTTTGATTAATGAAATGAAGTGTTATTTCCACTGCATATTTGTTTCTATGTTTATTTGTGTATTATAGTGTGTTCCCGCATAAATCCGGATCAAGATCATCATTCAACAGATTGCATTATTACATCAGAACTGCAAATAAAACATTGATGTGAAAACAGATCTAGCATAGTAACATCATTCAAAGCAAGGAGACATTCCATCATTTACAAATTCATGTCACAGATACCTATCACATTCATCATTGAGTTGCAAAAGACAATAAAATAGGAAAATAGAGAAGGAAACAATAGTTTTACTCAACTTCCATCATGTCATATTATCTTCCACACAAAACACAATTCTTGACGACATTTCTTCCATACACAGATCCATAGATCTCAAATTATGCACAGATCTCAACAACCAAAAACTCAACCAGAATCAAGTTCAATCTCCCAAGGATAATGCTTTATAATCAAGGTCCACTTAACTAAATTTCTAACTAACTCATAACAGATTCTACAAAATATGACCACAATCCGCATAATGCTGTCCAAAATGACCAAAATACATAAAATAATATAACTCTGACTTGCGCGGTATCTTTGAGCTTGTGCAGCATCCGCGATGCCGCGCAACTAACTTATCCCAAAACTGTCTGCCAACAATAACCATAGGTAGCAGGAAGGATGGTCAACCAAAGGGCACAAAAATTGGTAATCCGATTGGAGCTATGACAATACGTGCGGCACATGTCGAGGGATACAATAGCTTAAGATCTAGTTAGGGGTCGCTACATGTAGCGATGAATTAAATTAGAAATCTACTACTTGAAAGAGTTTGTCTTAAAAATTAAAAATAAATATCCGTTTAAATTGAATTAAATCCTATACACCATTTCTATAAAAGAATTAGCTAGCAACAACTAATAGAATTTCATATTACTCTACAAGTATTTTCATCATGTTTTGGGGTGCATCATGAGATATGGGGTGCATGGTGTACGTTTAACACTTGATGGTTTTATATTGATCGTATTGTTAGAGGTGGTCTATGATTTGTATTCACATTTGATTTATTTAGTTTAGTGGATGCTTGACTTCAGTTAATTGTTGTCTCATTATTCTCCCATTGGGTATTGCAGATATCTTGTCTAGATAGTGGATGCAATACATATGGAGGATTCACTTGGTGGGAGGATGCTCTATAGGGGATGTGGAGTATTGTGCATTAGGAAGGAAGGATTTAAGATCAAGATGGAATGTGGTAGGTTGGTCTCCTATTTGAGGGATAGTAGATAGCTCACTGATGCTTAGGAATTCAACAATGTTCTTACAGGGGGTAACTAAACCAATGGAGTACTTTACTTTGTAGGATAGATGGATTTTTTCAAGGCCAGAAATGGAGGGGTGTGGACTTTCCTTGTGTAGATACATCACATTGGATTCCTTTTTGTGCATGACATCATCATTGGAGCGCGAGATTTGTATTCTAGGATGGATGTCTCACTTGTGTGTCCTACAAGGGTTCTTGTAGGTTACTTGTAAGGGATTGTGCCCACATAGTATTGTTGGCCTACCTTACCTCTCATATTAATAAAGGAAGGAAGGAGTATTTCATGTATATTACTTGTTTCTTCATTCTTTCTCACTCTTGTGTAGAGATGTGACCTAGAAGAGGACCACACTTGTCCTCTCTATAGGTTTTCACTTGTATTTATTTTTCTCTCTCTTGGGTGCTAGGGTTTCTAGGTGTCTTTGAAGTTTCTTCAAGAATATTGGAGTTCTAGGGTAAGGGTTTTATTTTTTAGATATTGAAGACTAAAGTTTTAGGAGAAAACCCTAGGGTGGACTTGTGAAGAACAAGAGAAAAAGAGGACATCTTGACTTGAAGATAGTGTTGAAGGGATTATTGCACTTGTTCTTGGTGGAGAAAGGGTTTGATTACTTACCCTAGCCAGGGCATTTCAAATGGTTGGATTTTGTATCCTTGATAGGAGCATATGGTAAGTGATTCATCATTAAACTTATATATGAAGCTTCCATCCATACACATCCTATGCCAATTTTATATTTGAGTTTTAGATATGTTCATATTTTGTTATTTGCATCTGTATGATCTTGTTGATTGGACATAAGTAAAATGGAAAAATGTTAAGTGATTTGACATCCAACGAAGAAAATGAAGGGTATGATTTAAATTTGTTTTTTATTCTATTAAAGTGTATTTTCATATTTTTACATTAATTTATAAGGTGGCATAGAAGGGTTGAAAACGTGTTTCATTGGTTGGTCTCTTTTCTCCTTAAACGTTGAAAAATTTAGGGATATTTGAAAGTCAATTATTGTACTTCTTTCTCTATTGCTTTATACTCTAATTTATATTATACCTAGAGTAGAAAATTATGGGGATAATATACGAGGAACCTTCTAGAAAGAAGGTCAAATTTCTGAATTGCATTAAAGTGTCATTTTAGTAAAATTTCCAACATAGTTTCAAAATGGTTGTAGTTGATATCACTCTTGAGTAAGAGGGCTCTATATTATAGCTAATGATTACTTGGGTCTCGTGATTGAGTAGTAAAGGTTATTGGGTATCAAACCTTATGTTTCTTCAGGTAATCACCTTAACCCTTAGAAGGGTTATTTCTTATTCATATTGAGGATTTTCTAGGATGGGTATGTCTTTGATCTCATATTTATCTTCTAGCACTATGTGTAGTGTCGGTTGGTAGGACAGTGGAGATTAATTATATACATATGAAATATGATAGGTCTCTATTCGTTGGGATTTACTATCAAGAGGGAGGCATGAGTGTAGAGTTTGGTGATGATGCCACTTATCTTATGAGCGAAGTTTCCTCTATCTCCTTCTTGACACCCAAAAGTGATGTTTTTGAGTTGATTAATGTTTTGTTTGTTCCTCGATTGAAGAAAAATATTCTTTCAATATCTTGTATGGTATATCTTTAGTGTATGGACAAGTTTGATGATAAAGAGGTCATATTTAGGAGATAAAGCCATGTTGTGGCGAAAGGAGTTCATGTGGAAGGTCTTTCTAGGTTGCAGGTATATCTAGTGAAGCATGATTCATTGTGCATGCCAGTACTAAGTTGTGTGAGTTATGGAACATATGTCTTGATCACTTGCATTATGGATCATTGCATATCTTGGAAAAGATAGTATCATGATTACTAGACTTCAAGATAGAGGAGGTTGTCTACATAGGATGTGCTCTTTGCAAACATATAAATATTGTGTTTCCCAATAGCAAGTAGTGGCCAACAAGGAGTCTTGATCTAGTCCATTTAGATGTATGCGGACCCCGTGTCTTCAACCTCCTTAACAAGTAGTCATTATTTTGTCAATTTTATTAATGATTTCTCTCACAAGACCTTGATCTATTTTTGAATACTAAGGATGAAGTGTTCAATAAGTTAACAAAATCAAAGGCCTTTGTTGAAAATTAGACAGGAATAAAGATCAAATTAATTGACTCAGATAATGGATGATATAATACCTCTGGAAAGTTTCAGTCTTTTGATAGGGAAATAGGTATTAAAAGGGAGTTAACTATACCTTACAACCCACAACAAAATGAGGTTGTTGAGAAGAAGAAATGGTCCGCCATTGAGACGAACAATTCTTGTATTCATCACATGGATTTTCCAATGAGATATTGGGATAAGGACTTGCAACATAGTCGTGAATGTTTTGGACAAGTGTCCTTAGAGGATCTTGAAGGACGTGACACCAACGGAGGAATTTACTAATGTGAACCCAAATCTATCTCCGTGTTGTGTGTTTTGCATCCCAACGATTATATGGTTTACTTTACATCTCTGAAAAGGACAATGTTGCATACATATGTGGAGTTTGTTGAGAGAGCTTCAAGTTCACATGACGTTCCTTTCGGGATGGAAGAAAGAATGGAGGTTGTTGTTCCAAAGACTAAGATTGAGGCACATGATGAACCAAATTCAAGTGAGGTGAGGCTAGAATCAGATATTCCCTCATCATCCACCCTGGCCCACAAAGATTGAGATGACTTACACATACGTTGCAAGAGGCTAGGAAACCAGTGGGAGAAATCAGATCTTCATCAAGGGTGAGTGTACCACATAGGAAATATGCTAGTCATATAGCATCATTGGTTTCTTCCATCCATGAGACATTTAAATGGTATAGAGGAAGAGAGGTGTGATGATGAGATTGAATTAATCCATGATCCTTCTATTTATTCCTTGGAGAGGTATGATGACTTCGTGGAGGGGATTTTGTCGATATTGATTATAGAATTGTATGATAGAAACATCATAAAATACATAATTAATGATTCTGAATTCTTTTTAATTAGAGTTTCCCTTCATGATACTCTTACTTTAAGATTCTTTTGATACGATAGAGTAGGCCTAGTTTAAGATAAGTTCAAATGAGAGAGGATTTAAGGCACATGAGAGTGATTCTGAGAATGACAAGTCTCCACTCCACCTTAACCATGACAAGAAAACATAGCCTCATGAGTTGATATGTTCTTTTATCTATGACCATTTTACAAAACTATCATTTATTATTATATTGTGTATTTGTCATGGTTGATGGACGATGACTATAGTTCGCGTCTTCGAATTTTTAAGCACATCATCGTATTCCGAAGATACCACGTCTTTACTGTGCACACCGCTAAAATATGTTTCTAGCTACAGGAAATTGCAACGAATTGGAAATTTTGTTCCAATGTATTTCTGATTCCCATACACTGTGCGCTGATACCCCATAATCCAGCTATAGGAAATCGTAGGGATTTCTATTTTTTACTGCATATTCCATTTTTTCATACACTCTGCGCCTTCCGGTGCAGAGTAGCTAAGAGATTTCAGAGTCAGAGGCTAGTTTTCACTGTCAATTTCGATGACGGTTGGAACCATGTAGAATCTGCCCAAAAGCCAGCCACATCATGAGGCTAGTTTTCACTGTCAATTTCGATGACGGTTGGAACCGAAGAATCCAAATCCTCGGCCAATTGTAATACCGGGCCCTCCTCACCGAATGCATAAATTCGAGCGATAATATGTCCAAGATCCTGCACATGAATTCGGGAAGTGAGGACAATTGCTATTCCCACAACTCCACCTGGTAAAGATCTGTTTTCTGGTAATGAATTCAGAAATAGATTAATTGAATGCTTCTTTGATAGAAGAGGTATTGAGTCATAGGCGAGGACAGGATTCGGGACCAAAAGATAAAGATAAAGATAGGGTTTCTCTGGGATTCGATCTCCAGACGACCGATTCTTAACTTATAGCTTTTTTGTTTTCTCTTTATATCGTTTCTATGGGATTTGATCTCAGGACGGATTCTTTACAGTTGGATAGAAAACATCGTTATGATCTCTAAATAGCAGCTTATACGTTGCAACACCGTACGGAAATTGAGTAGAAGTGCGTATGCAGGTTAGTAAAGGAATAACATCAAATGTCTATCGTGATGATTACAGTGATGAAAATTTGTTAAGAAGGAGAAGGATGGTGCTAACGTTGTAGAGGATTTTGTCATCGAGGAGGAGGACGACACCTTGCCATGATGGAAGAATAATTCACCAGTTTGGATATCGATCGAGAACATAGGAGGTATGGACATTTCTTCAGAGAATTTCTGCTTTGTTGTTTCTGACATTGAATTGGGCATTTCGATCATTTCTGGTGATTAGTTACACTTACTATTCCTGTGTGTTGATTTACAGAGTGTCTCGAGCCCATTGTGACAATCCTCAACCATCCTCGCAATTTCTGTGATAAGTTGTGAATGTGGAAATGCTGAATATGGATCGAACCTCTATCCCCGACCCTGTTCTTGTTTCGTTGCTTATCTCGTGGAGGAATTTTTTTTATGACATATTCCCATTTCCTGAATTCCAACTGTAGGAAAGCTTTTGGGATAATTTTTGCATTGTGGTTTTCGACATTGAATTAGTCATTTCTATGATTTTTGGCGATTACGTGCACTTATTTTTCCTGTGTGTTGGTGCATTTGAAATTTATAGCGTGTCTCAATCCCATTGTGAAAATCCTCAGCCACTCCACGAAGGCAGCTTCACAATTGCTACAATTATGTAGTGTAGAGCTAAGGATTCTGCATTCTCTCAAACAGAAGGAGTTTCCCTTGATGATACTCCTACTTCAGGATTCACTTGATATGAGGGAGTTGGTCCAGTTTATGATTCTCTTGATATGATGGAGTTGGTCCAGTTTACTATTCTCTTGATATAATGGAGTTGGTTCAATTTAGCATACTTCAATTGCCAAAGGATTTGAGGTGCATGAGGTGGATTCTCATTATGACAGGTTGATAATAATCTTGCATAATTTGATAATAACCTTGCATAGTTTACTGAATATACCATAAGCTTTTCCTTAGAAGATTAACTTGATCTTGTATGGAGTTGTGATTGTCTTTGCAGGATGTCCTAGAAAATTCATAATGCAATGCTTTTTGATGGTGATTCATGATGCTGAGTATGATGGAAGTTGAAGATCTTCCCATATATTTATAGGCGATTATTATTCATTGGGGATTGATATGCTATGATACCATGGTTGATAGCCTTGCTGGAGATGATGGTGCTTGTTTTTGAGACTGCAACCAGCGATGATTTTTAGATAGAATTGATGTAATTGTAGAGGGAGTCAAGAGCTTTAGATGTAAACACTTTTCTAGTAAAGGGTGAGTATTAGGTTTTTGGGTTACTCCAAAATTATTTACACCATGTTTGGGGTGCTCCATGAGATTTAGGGCACATGTGTGTGTTCATCTCTTATATGGTTTGAGATGAATAATAGCATGAGAGATGGTCTCTGATGGATATGCACTTTTGAGATAGCTTTTATAATGGATGCTTGACCTCAATTGATTGTTGGTTCAGTGCTTCCGTCGGGTATTGGACATGGCATGTGGCAGATTGGATACCTATTAGGAGGATTGTAGATGGCTTGAGGCACAAGATAGAGTGGTGTGGACTTTTCTTGTGTAGCTACATCACCTTGGAGTCCTTATTGTCAATGACATCATCATTAAAAACATGCTACTTGTAGTCTAGAGTAGGCATCTTGCCATGCAAGGTATTCACACCGGACATTGTCCTAAGTGTTTGGGCTATAATGTTTCTTTTGATTAATCCATTATACAATATATCTTAAGAAATTTTGCCATTTGTTGTCTAAAAGTTGTACATAAAAGTAAACCATATAAAAACTTAGCTTTTAAGAAAATGATTACCTACTAATTTACCAAGGTTCTGATTTACCTCAAGATGAAATCAAGGTTGTTGATTACCTACTAATTTACAAAGGTTCTAATTTACTCAAGGATGAAATCAAGTTTGTTGTCATTACATAAAATTGTAAGTTTGATATATCCTACCTTTCCTAGTCTACAAACACACTATGGACTATATCTTGCAAACATATACATCTTTATAAGGCAAGGCAGTCAAAACCAATATTACTAGACTGTGCGTTGAGACTGCACACACCAGGGTGCCAGAGCATTTAATATAGTTTGTGTATGTTATGCAAGTGAGATGCCACTAAGTTACACTTGCAAACCAAAATATAAATCACAATTAAACAAGGGAATTATTACGTCAAACTGTTCATCAAAGTATGAGAGGGGAGGGTTGATATTTATAATTCCACAACTGCTTCAATATTGTGATTCAGCACCATCCCTGGTAGTTTCCCTTCATGTTCACCTTGGCTACTCTCTATTTCCCTGTAAAACCCATTCATACACAGAATCACTGACACATTACAGAGTAAACTATCAAAATAAAGAAGTAATAAAATGATACATTCAGGATTGAATCACTTCACATGCCAAAATTCGTTCATCTGCGACACATTTTGTTTATGGTTTTTGTGCTTCAGTCTCTTTATCACTCGGCAACTATCAAATCCTCCTCAAATATACCGATTCCCTTAGCAACCATCAACGATATTTATTAAAAATGAAAAGGTTATGGTGTAAAAATGAGAGGGTTAGTGTGTATAATTCTACAAGTCCAGGTCCTTATATTTTCCTAAAAGACCAATATAGGCTTGAATCCTTCTCTTCTCTGTTCTTCACA
>LPNX010067101.1:106131-134709 GCA_001517045.1 Pseudotsuga menziesii
TTACATAGTAAAAATTAACCTAAATACAAAATAACTAAAAGAAAATTGAATTCACCCTTCCATCTCCAATACAAAATAACTAAGAGAAAACTGAATTCACCCGTCCATCTCCATAGCTCCTAAATTCTCTCCTCTTCTCAATACTTGAACTTGTCGTCTCCTTTTATATATTTTGCTGCTGCATTTCACATTAGTTTCCTATCCTTTTTGCTTTTTTCTTTTACCACCATAAAGTTTCCTTTAACATTTTTTAACAGTTTTAAGGGAAAAAAAAAAAGAAAAAAAGAAAATTCGTTTTGGCTTTTGCTTATAAAAATAACAAAAAAAAAACAAAATCAAGAAAACGATAGTATTGGGGAAAGTGCATTAAAAAATCGCAGCCAAGCCGTTCATACTATAAAAAAAAAAGGGTCAGTTTTATTGTTTCATTGAATGTGACGACCGTGTGAGGGAAAGTTGAGAAGATGGGCATTCTCTGAAGCCTTGAGCCAAAGCTGTTGATGGAAAGCATTCTCTGGAGCGCTGAGTGCTGAAAATTGGATGCTGTAAATACCCTTACATAGAAAAAGGTAATCATTTTGTATACTGATAATCCTTTCTGCAACCAGATTGGGCAGAATGGTCTCATTGCTGGAAAGATAACTCGAGGGCGACAAGACGGCCATTCTCTGAAGCGTTGATGATTGAATGTAGAAAAGGTATCCATACCTACTACCCCTGTTTCTGCAGTCAAAATCGGCAGAATGGAACAGACCATTGGTGCATAGCAGAGAAGAAAGGTTGATGGATTGTTCAGGTGAGTTGAGTTACACGAATTTGTGTTTTGTTTGTATTTATTTTTCTTATTGCTATTTCTACTTTTGTGCATGGCCATGCAATTTTTCTTCTCTGTTTGTAATCTGTTTTTTGTTTGCTCTGTATTGTTATTATTTTTTAATCTATTTAATATTTGTTTCTGGCTTTTCAAGAAATAAAATGATATTTGGTGTCTTGGGTGGAAACCAAGGGGCCATGGAGGACAGACATATGGTTTAATGTATCTATGTGTAGTGTTGTTGCATTTGCATCTTGAATGGATCTATGTGCAGTGTGAAAAGCTTGTGAGGAGCTTTGGTTCAGACATTGGATTCTGTAGAGCAAAGGTATTTCCAGATAACTATCATTTCAAGATTGTATTTCCAAGGCACTATTATTTCCTTGTTATATTTTAATTACTACTTATTTTAGTGCCATTCCCATTTTGTTTCACATTATCCAAACTATCTTTCCATAAAATCGGCAGACAGTTTATCACAATTTGTTTTGTTTTGTTTAGTTATCGATTATGTGTGAATCGGGGAACAGTTTATCATTGTTTTCTCTCTGGTCAAATACAAAATAAAAAAAATGAAATGAAGAAAACGAAATCCCAAAAATATTGACTCCTGTCAAATACTAAATCAAGAAAACAAAAGTGCTATTGCTCACAATATTTTCAAAATTAAGTTATATATCCTTCCACATAAAGCGTCTAATTTGGACATCGTTATATATCTTTTTACATTGTTTTTATTCACGTTTTAATTCATTGTTTGAAATTTATTATATAGTTTTTTATTGCAGTATAAAATATTTAAGCTAATCTCATTTTTACATTTATTTTATATGCATTATAATTTTAAGTATTATTTAAATACAATTTTTGCGATAAAAAGAGATTTTTGTGTTCTTTTTCAAGGTCCTCTTTAGGGTTTTTTAGGTTTGCTTTGATCTTTTATTTATTTTATTTTTTAAATGTTATTTAGTTATTTAGCTATTTAGTATAGTATATTTAAATTAAATTTTATGATTGTTAAAAATGATAAATTCTAAATATATAGAGAGAAAGGGAGAGGGAGAGCGAGAGGGAGATAGAGAGAGGAAAAGGGAGAGTGTGCCAGAGAGAGAGAGAGGGGGAGGGGAGAGGAAGGGAGAGGGAAACTGAGAGAGAGAGAGAGAGAGAGGGGGGGGAGAGAGGGAGATCTTTACAGGGAAAGAGAGAGAGAGAGAGAGAAGGGGTGGGGGATGGAGAGCGAGAGAGGGGGATCTTTGCAGGGAGAGAGAGAGAGAGAGAGAGAGAGAGAGAGAGAGAGAGAGAGAGAGAGAGAGAGAGAGAGAGAGAGAGAGAGAGAGAGAGAGAGAGAGAGAGAGAGAGAGAGAGAGAGAGAGAGAGAGAGAGAGAGAGAGAGAGAGAGAGAGAGAGAGAGAGAGAGAGAGAGAGAGAGAGAGAGAGAGAGAGAGAGAGAGAGAGAGAGAGAGAGAGAGAGAGAGAGAGAGAGAGAGAGAGAGAGAGAGAGAGAGAGAGAGAGAGAGAGAGAGAGAGAGAGAGAGAGAGAGAGAGAGAGAGAGAGAGAGAGAGAGAGAGAGAGAGAGAGAGAGAGAGAGAGAGAGAGAGAGAGAGAGAGAGAGAGAGAGAGAGAGAGAGAGAGAGAGAGAGAGAGAGAGAGAGAGAGAGAGAGAGAGAGAGAGAGAGAGAGAGAGAGAGAGAGAGAGAGAGAGAGAGAGAGAGAGAGAGAGAGAGAGAGAGAGAGAGAGAGAGAGAGAGAGAGAGAGAGAGAGAGAGAGAGAGAGAGAGAGAGAGAGAGAGAGAGAGAGAGAGAGAGAGAGAGAGAGAGAGAGAGAGAGAGAGAGAGAGAGAGAGAGAGAGAGAGAGAGAGAGAGAGAGAGAGAGAGAGAGAGAGAGAGAGAGAGAGAGAGAGAGAGAGAGAGAGAGAGAGAGAGAGAGAGAGAGAGAGAGAGAGAGAGAGAGAGAGAGAGAGAGAGAGAGAGAGAGAGAGAGAGAGAGAGAGAGAGAGAGAGAGAGAGAGAGAGAGAGAGAGAGAGAGAGAGAGAGAGAGAGAGAGAGAGAGAGAGAGAGAGAGAGAGAGAGAGAGAGAGAGAGAGAGAGAGAGAGAGAGAGAGAGAGAGAGAGAGAGAGAGAGAGAGAGAGAGAGAGAGAGAGAGAGAGAGAGAGAGAGAGAGAGAGAGAGAGAGAGAGAGAGAGAGAGAGAGAGAGAGAGAGAGAGAGAGAGAGAGAGAGAGAGAGAGAGAGAGAGAGAGAGAGAGAGAGAGAGAGAGAGAGAGAGAGAGAGAGAGAGAGAGAGAGAGAGAGAGAGAGAGAGAGAGAGAGAGAGAGAGAGAGAGAGAGAGAGAGAGAGAGAGAGAGAGAGAGAGAGAGAGAGAGAGAGAGAGAGAGAGAGAGAGAGAGAGAGAGAGAGAGAGAGAGAGAGAGAGAGAGAGAGAGAGAGAGAGAGAGAGAGAGAGAGAGAGAGAGAGAGAGAGAGAGAGAGAGAGAGAGAGAGAGAGAGAGAGAGAGAGAGAGAGAGAGAGAGAGAGAGAGAGAGAGAGAGAGAGAGAGAGAGAGAGAGAGAGAGAGAGAGAGAGAGAGAGAGAGAGAGAGAGAGAGAGAGAGAGAGAGAGAGAGAGAGAGAGAGAGAGAGAGAGAGAGAGAGAGAGAGAGAGAGAGAGAGAGAGAGAGAGAGAGAGAGAGAGAGAGAGAGAGAGAGAGAGAGAGAGAGAGAGAGAGAGAGAGAGAGAGAGAGAGAGAGAGAGAGAGAGAGAGAGAGAGAGAGAGAGAGAGAGAGAGAGAGAGAGAGAGAGAGAGAGAGAGAGAGAGAGAGAGAGAGAGAGAGAGAGAGAGAGAGAGAGAGAGAGAGAGAGAGAGAGAGAGAGAGAGAGAGAGAGAGAGAGAGAGAGAGAGAGAGAGAGAGAGAGAGAGAGAGAGAGAGAGAGAGAGAGAGAGAGAGAGAGAGAGAGAGAGAGAGAGAGAGAGAGAGAGAGAGAGAGAGAGAGAGAGAGAGAGAGAGAGAGAGAGAGAGAGAGAGAGAGAGAGAGAGAGAGAGAGAGAGAGAGAGAGAGAGAGAGAGAGAGAGAGAGAGAGAGAGAGAGAGAGAGAGAGAGAGAGAGAGAGAGAGAGAGAGAGAGAGAGAGAGAGAGAGAGAGAGAGAGAGAGAGAGAGAGAGAGAGAGAGAGAGAGAGAGAGAGAGAGAGAGAGAGAGAGAGAGAGAGAGAGAGAGAGAGAGAGAGAGAGAGAGAGAGAGAGAGAGAGAGAGAGAGAGAGAGAGAGAGAGAGAGAGAGAGAGAGAGAGAGAGAGAGAGAGAGAGAGAGAGAGAGAGAGAGAGAGAGAGAGAGAGAGAGAGAGAGAGAGAGAGAGAGAGAGAGAGAGAGAGAGAGAGAGAGAGAGAGAGAGAGAGAGAGAGAGAGAGAGAGAGAGAGAGAGAGAGAGAGAGAGAGAGAGAGAGAGAGAGAGAGAGAGAGAGAGAGAGAGAGAGAGAGAGAGAGAGAGAGAGAGAGAGAGAGAGAGAGAGAGAGAGAGAGAGAGAGAGAGAGAGAGAGAGAGAGAGAGAGAGAGAGAGAGAGAGAGAGAGAGAGAGAGAGTATGTTAGTGAGTGAGTGAGAGAGAGAGAAAGAGTAGAAGAGGTGGGAGAGGAAGAGGGAGAGAGAGATATAGGGGGATGGAGGTAGTGGAGGGAAATATCCATCGTTGCTACACATATAGGGGTGGTAGTTTACAATGTCGTCGTGAATGGTTGACAGGTATGCAGGAATCTATTATAGCTGATTTTACCACACATGGTTGATCACATATTTATGGCCTTCCTTGTCCCTCTGCAGACTCTTTAGACCGCATGGAATTATATTATTTTGACTTCCCAAGATCATCCCTAAAATAATTTTTTTATTGTTGTACATGACTTTTAAACCCATACTCATGTGTACACATGACTTTTGACCTAAAACCCGTGTACATCGGGATGTGTGCACAAATCCAAATATTTTTTGGAGTTTTACTCATATGAGTCTAAAGATCATGACTCTTGGCCTTCCATATTCCTTGAGGTCACTTGGAATCAAACCTCGATTACCCCTTTGGAGTGCTATATAAGGAACCCCTTGGATACATTGAAGAGGAGGAATTGAAGAGAAAACAAACTATGGTCCATTATTGCTTCAATTTGCTTATACTTGAGTCTGCATCCCTTTGTACCTTTGGAGAACTTTGTGTTCTTCCCAATATTTCCTTTTCTTTGTGAGATTTCTATAGAGGGATGGAGGATTGAGGTGGTGGAGGCCCAGGTGGAGGACTCGGTTTCTCTGGTTCGTAGACATGCCAACAGAGGTTGCCACTATTGTAATCTCTGATTTTATTAATAGAAATATATTTTCCTATCAAATTATGTGCATTTGAATATGAATATTGAATCCATGGATTTATTTAATTGCTTATACATTGTTGAATATATATGCTAGAGTAGGTCTAACACATTATTATAGAGCATGCTTGTCCTTGTTTTCTATTGTTGAGAGCAAATTGTTAATGCAAGCGTGAATTTGAAAAGCTCAACAAGGATCTATTTCAACCATCTAGAATAAAGTACGACTTGGTATCCCTTAGTGCTATATGTTTGGTTTATATTGCATATTGGGAAATATTGATTTCTAATGTCAAAGCTGTATGTTGTGGTACCCCCAAGCCATAGGAAGTTTCTCTTTGTAACAGAATTGGTGACTCTGCTGGAAAGGTTCATAGTTGTTTTTCTTTGGGGATTGGGGGCACAATGTGTTTTATACTTTCTCTTTGTTTCTCCGCATTTCCGTGTCGCATTTTATAGTATGTTCATACATTGAAACTCTTCTTGATTAGTTTGACCGTTATCCTACTTTTTACCACTATTTTCTCTGTATACAGGAGTTTCTACTAAACATATGTGTACATATGTGGGTTTTAATTGAAAAGGCATGTAATTATGTTGATGTTCCTTCAACAGTTGCGTACATGTTCCCTTTTGGTTGATTTTTTGATGTGAGAAGTTTCTAGGTGGGTTGTGAGTGTGGCTGGGTCCTCCTGGGTTCTAATGTTGTCTGTTGACTGCTTTTGTTGTGACCAAAAACAAATTTTTTAATTGATTTTTCTTTGAAATAGTTCTAGTTATTTATATTTTTTGTTTCGCCATTAGTACATTACTCTTTTTGTCTCGGTGTCTTGCTAGGCTTTTGTTTTATACTTTTTGCAGAGATTGAGAGTTTTAAATGAATTTTATTACATTTTCATTCTTTTATATTGAAAATTACAAAATAGTTGCACTCTTAGTTACATCTTAGATATGGATTTGAGGAGGTACTTGCATTGAATTTCTTGGATGAGACTTGTATTTAGGCTTTCATATAGGAAGGATTGCATTGGCATTTGGAAATGAATGATTATTTATGCATCTCATGTAGTGGCATACCCTGTTTTTCATTCTACACAATTGTACTTGGCATTGCCTGTTAGGTGTGCATATTTACTTCATTATTGAGTCATAACTTCATTAGTTGCATGGCCATTTTCCTTTGAGTAATCACAACCAATTAAAATCAACACTTAATAAAATGAATTACACTCTTTTATTTTATAGGGTGCACCAACAAGATTATGTTTTGGGGTCTTGGAATAGTTCATTGTGAGTTAATTCTCCAACACCACTAAGCAAAAGAAGTAGTTGTTTGTCTAGGTGAGATTGTGAAACCCTTGGTATAATTAGTGTTTCTCAGGACGCTCATCTTACATGAGAGTTAAGCATGAGGCATTGCATGTGATTGTGATTGGGATGACCTCTGGTCACTTTCTGTGAGCACCATAGATATTTCCAAGATTGTATTCGTATATGGGGGCCTTTGATGTACAATCGGTTCACCCTTGGGGTACCAGTTTGTTCTTTTAGGATTTGACCTTTGCTACCCTTCCCATACAGTCGATCCTGCATGCGACTGTCTGCTTAAGCATATGTTATATTGAGGTGACCTTAGTTTCTTTACCTAGGTATCAAGGGTCTATTTGCAGAGGTTATTCTGTAGGTGTCCTGGTCAGGTAGGGGTCAGATAGCATCGTCTCTTTACGCTTTGAAGCTGAGGGCCACTATAATTGGTTATGTACCTTCACTTGTAGTGTATGGGAGTTTCGAGCCTCTCTTATGTGAGACATGCTTGCCGCATTTGCGAGCTCACATATCCTCCCCTTGGTTTTCTTGTATTTTGGTTGCAGATTTTCTTAGGAGTGTAACACATATTTCATTAAATTTGTAACATTTCTATTACGAGGACTTCAACAACATTGATTTTTTTGTAAATCTTTAAAATATTCTATTAATTCTAGAAATTTAAATCAAAGAATTGTTCCATTAAATTTGGAAAAATTAATACACATAATTCATTAAATTTGGAAAATTTTTATTACAAGGACTTCATCAACATTGAGTTTTTTTGTAAATATTTAAATAATATATTCCATTAAATCTAGAAAAAATAACTCAAACTTTAGTATTCAAGTATTCAAAGTAAAATATTACATCTCAATTAGAACTATATGGGTAGGCCATAAATCATGATGAATATATGAATATCCCTAATTTTTTGAATGTTAAGATCATTTTAGACATTGAGATATATTATATAGGAATAATCCAATGAAGTTGCACACATAATTGCATGCTTTATTGCAAGAGGTTCTCTATCTATATTTGAAGTGACCAAAGTAGTAGAAAGATTTATAATATTAAATCATGTTATATAAGAAAATATGATATCCCTAATGGAATAAATTCTATTATGAGACTTCACTAACATTGAGGTTTTTGTAAATATTTAATAAACTCATTAAATCTATAAATCTTAACTTCTACAGTAGAATGAATTGTAGGTTGTAGATGTCCATATTTGTTTTACAAGATCCAATAACTATCTATGAAATTGAAAGGACTTGTTAAAGTTAAATATATCAAATACAGTAGTCTCGATATACCTAATGACTTTGAAGTACAGTTTCACAATTCTTTTAATAGGAAAGTTAAGAACAACTACTACAGATCCAAAAACTAAAGTAACATACAAATTTTCGAGAGAAATTTGGCATACACTTAATTTGAGTTACTTTTATAGTTAATTTTAAAGGTTACTCGCTAATGTTTTCTCTTGAATATAAATTCATGGTTTTTGTATTTCTAAAATTATAAGAAAAAAAGTTTATCAGAGTGATCTTAAAAACTATCATTTATTATCTAAAGTCAATGAATTTATACAAATTAAAGTAGTTTGAGAATAATGAAAAAGAAACTATAAAAATTTGTGCTTTCCTTTTGTCTCAGTTTTGAACTTTGAGTGTAGCGAGATCCTATTGCAATAGCTAAGTTATGATCATGGTTAGATTGGTTAATGAAGGTTTCATCCACATATATATCAGATCATTTTGGATAAAATTTTTCAACGAAAATATTAGAAGCTAAGCAATTATGCATCATATATTGTTCTACAGATAAAGGAAAGTTTTAGAGGAAAAATTTCCAAACAAAGAGGTGAGTTGGATCAACTTTTCATCACCTAGGATGGAATATATGTATCCAACCAAATATAACAAAGAATCTTGCATTTTGTTGAAACATAATCAAACTCAAAAAAAAAATAGATCACATAGAATCATATGTTGAACATCATTAATAAGTGGAAACGATTGCATGCATTGATAAGCTATGACAATGAAATTTGTTGTTCTTGTCTTCCTATACAGTCATTATTTTCTCCAATTACATAATTCACATTGCTCTTTTTAACGTACTATTATGAACATCATTAGAAGAAAGATGATTTTTTCAAATGCAGTTGTAATTGCTAAAAGAAGTCACCATGTTTTTACTACTATTGTTATAATTCTACCCATGTTAATGAGGAGGCAGTGATGGTCATAGGATTGGAATCATTATCATACCAAACATTATGTGAACATAGTTACATGTCAAAGAAAGAGTTTATACCAATCCTACTTTAGTTAAATAATATGGAGCATTTGGAAATTAATATTTACAAATTTTAGAACATGTTTGTCAAACTCTAGATACCCAAAATAATATCCCTAGAGACTTTATAAAATGTAAATCTATGCAAATATTTCTCTCCCAAGTCTAAGATTTTTTTCTTCCTAGAGACAATATATAAAACAATGTATATAGTCCAATGGATTTCCATTATAATAAATTAACCTAAATATCATCTTCTTAAAATTAAAGGTACAATATCATGTTAATTTGGGCAGGGCATGGAGGAATCGAACCACCAACATCCTACTCATAAGGAAGGCGCTCTTCCATTGATCTAGCACCCTTTAAAGAAATATGCAAGAGGGATTTTGTTAACACCTAGGACTGTGTTAACACCTAGACTAGACCTTTGTAATACTAGGTGATAAATCCATATTTCACGCTTATATATTCTAGTTTGCAATAATGAGATAAATGTGAAAGGCCAAACAAATGCTTGTATACTTTTTGAATTCATCATCCCATAAGTGCCATATTGCATTTAAGGGTGATGTGCAGTCCAGAAAGGCCTACTCATGTCTCCAACAATGACATAAATTAGAATATTTATAAAATCATTTCAATGCCTACTTTTTTTACAACAAATGAAGGTAGTGGAGGATCAAACATCAAGAATTCTAACCAAGTGTTAATAAAATATGGCCTCTAGTTGGGTACAAAATTGAATCATATAGAGTCACTTATTTATATTGGTTCAGACTATATGAATTGTGAAGTCCCTAAATATGAGAAAATTAAAAATATAGTGATGGATGTTATGGATTGTTGACAGTGATTATATCATTCCTCTAAAGTGTGACATCTAAGAGTTGAGTAAGAGTGTACTTCACATAAAATCCTACTCTAATTTCTGAGACATTTACAGTCACTCTGAAAACTATAATTCTAGATATTTTATTGTTGCAATAGAAAAAGGGTCAATGAGATCTGAAAGCCTAGTTATTAAATCTAAATTCAAAACATAGAAACTTAAAGAATAAACAATTTGAATCAACAATTTCTTTGTTCACTTTAGTTAGGAAGAGGTTGGATGCACTCCTTGATGCTTTCTTGGCATGGAATCACAAGGGTGGATCACCCATTTCAAGCACATAATAGCAGCAAGATATTCTCATCGTTCATAATAGCAGTAAAGGGGGAATCATTTCAAAGTTATATAATGTTTTATACATTAGAGGAAATTTCAACTCAAAATGGGCTTCCTAAAAATAATTAATAAAATAATAGTTAAAATAATAAAATAATATTTATTAATTTTGGAGGAAGAAAAGAAAAATACTATTTTGTTTGTATTTTTGATATATCTCCCCATTTTTTTACTCAAATTTCAATCGGAAGAGATCATTGGATGCAGAATTAAATTTTTCATCCAACGAGTACCCACTCAGCATACTTTTGACGGACCGCGCTAACCCAAAAACAATAAATACTTGAAAAAACATGATGATGACATCATCATCACTTTTTTTTTGCTATTTCTTGTTTTTGGGGTATGTCATCATCACAGTTTTTCAAGTATTTCTTGTTTTTGGGGTAGTGTGGTCCATCAAAAGTATGCCGAGTGGGTACTCATTGGATGAAAAATTTAATTCCGCATCCAATGAGCTCTCCTGATCGAAATTTGAGTAAAAACACGGGGAGATATGTCGAAAATACAAACAAAAAAGGTAGTTATTTTTATGATACCTATCCCCAAATTTATATTAAAAAAGTGTTTAATACCTATACGATATTTCAAATTTAAAGCAATTTCATTGTCTAACACATGATGACATGGAATTTGAATCAAAGTTAAAAGGCCCATTTTGAGTTGAAATTTCCTCTAATGACAAATTGAAAATGGTTGATAATGAACGCCATTGAGGATCTATCACCTTTTCTTTCAATTATGTCCAATTCTTCCTTCCTCTTTACCAACAACTAAAATACAGTTGTGTCACACTATATATTCCTTCTACACCTCCTTTTCAATATTTATATTTGTTGTATCAACATCAATATAAAAATTAGCTTGATGGATCTCATCATAGAATCTTAATGCATAGTCTAAATAATTCTTTGGAATAAGGAATACAATCTCCTATCTAGGACTAAACGAAAAGGACTGATTCCCATAATAATTCCCTTGGAGTATTGCAAGTATCATTTTATAGAACTATGTCCCAATGTATCTAGACAAGTATTTCCCTTGTCCTCATTAAAGTAAAATAAATCAAATCAAACGGTAATTTCAGAAATGAAGTGGAAATAGTGCTCACTAAAGTTTGATTTTCAAAACAACAAAATAGTTATGTCTATCTTGGGCCCAAAAAAATCACTTTCTGCTTTATTAATATGACAAAGCCTCTATAAAAACCAAAAAACAAATTGCAAAGAATCTCCTTTGTTTGTTTTCTTGTTCTACTAGATTGTTAATAGCCTAAGAAATTCAAATACTAAAGGTGAAGCATGGTATCTATGTGTGGTACTAGTAGACACAAGTGCAATAAATTTTACCAAAAAAATATGTTCCATCTAGTTCTATTGCCAATAAATGATAATACAATAAAAATAGAGATGGAGCTAATTGTACATACTCCTAGTTGTGTACAAAAACAAGGAGAAAGGGTGCTTGAATTGAGGACACTAAGGATTGGCTATAGGGGAAAAAAACCTTCCTCTATGTTTTCCTCGCCATTTACTTTGGTTTTTTCTAGGTAATAGTTTTTCTTTGGATTTGAAGTTTTTTGCTTTTTTGGTGAAGTTTTTCTCAACTATGGAAAGAGATTCACTAACTTTTCAAATGATTTTTTAGAACATTATTGGCTTCTTCCTCTAGAGGAGAGCCCTTGTAAATGTAGTTAGTATGGATCCCATGATCTTTCCATGTGTGTTTGTGTGCTCATTTAGTGAAAGTCCAGAGGTTTGTTAAATAAACAATGCTATATGTGAAATTTTCGTCTCCAAAACTATAATAATTTTAATAGTATGGAAATCATGATGTCCATTTGTATTTATATGCTCATTTAGTGAAAGTGCAAAGGTCTTGGTGAGAAACTAAGAAATGTTGTATATGCAAATTCTTGTCTTTATAACCAAAGTAGTTCATTTTCAACACATTCATCAACTTATTGTTTAAAAGGTCTAATTCCATTATATGTTACCTTCAATACATTTTCACGTTCAATTTAATGTTGAATTTTCTTTATCACTAGAAATTTTTCTATTCTAGGTTATATTATCATCATGCTAACCATCCCTTCCCTTGCATAACTAAATGGATTTTTTTTAGTTATCACTTTTTCTTGTTTCCCTAGCAATTTCCATGGATGACAATGAACACTACTAAGGATCTATTACCTTTGATTTTATTTGTGTAGTGTTTTCTTCCTCTTTACAAACGACTCAAATATAGTTGTATTATGTTATTTGTTCCTTCTAGACCTCCCTTTGAATATTTGTATATGTTATATCAACATCGACATAAAAATAAATTTGTCTATTCTCATCACATATTCTCAATCAATAGTTTAAATACTTCTTTGGCATGTGACATACAATTTCCTACCCAAGACTGAAGGCCATTTCCTAGCATAATTCTCCTAGAGTATTGCAAGTAGCATTTTACAAAACCAACTAAGGCCTAGTGTATCATGGAAATTATTTGCCTCATCCTCATTAGAGTAAAATAAATCAAATCAAATGGGAAGTTAAATTATTGCACACTAAAGTTTCCTTTTCAAATCACAAAAACAATGATGTATATCTTGGTCCCATAAAAACACTATCAACTGTATTTGTATACAAAAAGGTTTATGAACACATAAAACAATCTGTAGAAAAAATCTCTTTTTTTTCCCTCATTCTAGTAGAATATTAATATCCCAAGGAATGCAAGTAGTAAAGGGAAACCATGGTATTAGTGTACATTGCTATCATCCACTAGTGTAATAAATTATTCCAAAAATACATCTCATTTAGTTCTACTACTGATTGATTCCTGAAAATTTCTAATACATGTTAAAACAAGAAAATAGAAGGGTAATAATTGTCCATACTCCCAACTAGTGTTTTGTACACAAAGAAGGAGGAGAAAGGGTGCTCACTCCAATAAGCTCATTTTGGCTCAATTCAATGTACAATATATTTTGACATTTGGCAATGTTTTGCGTAATGCTACTAGAAATCCTACAATGCTACTAGAAATCCTATTTCCCCATGATTCAAGCTTGTATAAAGAATTGCATTATTCAAAGGAAGGAATATTTCCTAATAAATTTACAAAAGTCCTTGAAAATATTTGTAGATATTTGCCAAAGATTGCCTTCAAGGAAATTATAAGATAGATTTAGGTACTC
The DNA here is from genome assembly GCA_001517045.1 of Pseudotsuga menziesii. Classification (NCBI taxonomy): domain Eukaryota; kingdom Viridiplantae; phylum Streptophyta; class Pinopsida; order Pinales; family Pinaceae; genus Pseudotsuga; species Pseudotsuga menziesii. Next base: position 119,316 of record LPNX010067101.1, read on the forward strand.
CAATCTAGGTGCATTGCAGAGATCGCAAGGAAAAATGTCCATTGGAATTGTTCCTTGTTAAGTCTACATAGGACAAAATTTTAGCTTTCCAATTCTGAAAGGAATATGGCCAGTAAGACTGTTTTGTTGAATGTAGGTTATGTTCAAAGTGGGGCAATTTTTAAGACAATATGGTGTTTCTCTAGTGAACTAGTTCAAAAAATATTAAGTATGGTTGACTTGTTGTCTTTACATGAGTCAGTAGGGATTGGTCCCATTAATTTATTAAAAGATGCATCCAACCATTCTAGCCTACAATTTATGCCCATCAATTGATGAAGCCTTCCTATGAATGAATTGTTGCATATAACAAATTATTTAATCTAGGTTGGTCACTAATTCCCTCAGGGTTGTATCCATTGAGCTTATTGACAAATAGGTGTAATACCATCATCCTTCTGAGCATCAAAAACACTTTATCCTAGGGAATTTAAATAATATCACATGCATGCAAGGAAATAAGTAAGGGTTAGACCTGTACTCTACTCAGGTAAGGAATCGGCTTAGAGATTAACTGAATTGCATAAAAGGTCTGATTTTTATTGCCAATAGGCTACAGACTCCCTTTGGTGTTATATTTCCCCGTTGAAACCCTACAAAACAAATTCAATTGAGATGTAGTATAAATTGATTTAGCTTACTCAGTTGGTTATTGACCTTTAGATCCATCATTTTTCTAACTTTTATTGCAACTCTAACACTGCTAATTTATCTTAGGAACTCCAATATATTCTCAATGTATATACCACCTTGCACTTTACAAGAAACAATTTCACTTTACGTTAACAAAAAATAACCATGTTTATATGAAAATGGATAATTAATGTGAAGTTGTCAATCATCATTATAATATATTCTCTTTTCTCTAATACTAGTTGTCATACCACCTACCAAACTATGTGTCTTTGACAATCATTAACACTTTGAACACTTTGAATGTAGAATTATTCATGTATCAGACGTAAGCAACATTTCAAGAATAAACCAATCATTCCTATGTAATCAATGGTATGTCATTCAATGCTTTAATACCTCACTCATTCAATATATTACTATGCTCTTCAACTTCAAAGAAACATGGTTTTGGGCGAATTCATTCAACATGTAATTTTGTTGGTTCAAATATTTTCTACACATTTGGCTACTTTCCCGAAATACCTTTGAGGCATTGATCACACATTTCTTTGATCCACAATTCTCAATAATTGTGGGTGGAAGATAGGTAGGATTTTATTGTGGACATGGCTCCAAGGTGAATCACTATATTAATAGATACTATGTGATTGTACAAAACAATATTTGTAGTTTGTGTGAGTCTGAAAGCCTTTACTGTTAGCATCTCTAGATCATTGATCTATGTATGAAAAATTAAGATAAATAATTTGGCTCTAATGTGTAAATGCAAGAATATCCAAACGTATATTTTCTTCTAATGAATCTTTCTAGGGCCAACCAAGATCATCCTTTGTGCTCAAATAAAACTCATGAAATCATGTAACAATAAAATATCATAATTTGATGAAACTACATCTCATGCTTTATCTCTCCTATATTTATGTTTAATTCGTAGTATAATCACTCTCAATTTGAAATTACTCAAGGGATACAAAAATTGATATATCCAAAACATGTATTTGGCACAAAAATCCATAGATATTCTTCAACAAAAACAACAAGGTGTAATGGGATCCTAATATAGTCCTTGCTCAAATTTCAGACTAAAAGAAAAGATTAGAAAATATTATGTAAGTCCCCATTAGTTGTAATACTTTGTGGATGGATTGGACATGGGAAAAGGTTAAATATTTCTTCTCTATTAAAGGAGGAATCTCCAGCTACCTTATAGAAAGGCTATTGTTTAGTTACAATAGTCACTAGAACATGGTGCAAAAGTTGTAGTAGCTTTTGGGAAATGTGTGTTGATTTGTAAATTCAAAATGCTCTGCAAACAAAAAATATCCTTTATCAAAGCCTTCGTATTTGATTTCCAATTGAAAACAAGCTTAGGAAAGCTCAGATCAATGGTACACTAGTTGATATCAGTGAATGTTCTATTTTCTTTCAAGAGTTCAATATTTTACTTCTTTAACAAGAACAAGGGATTTTCTAACAACAACATTGCATGGTGAATGAAAGCTAACACATGTTATATTTCCTGCTGGTACAAGCACATTGCTATGAAATACATTGCACCATGAATGAATTCTAATCCATGCTATCTTTCCTTCTAACACAATGGGAATTTCTTACAACAACATTGCATAGTCAAGGAAATCTAATACATGTTGACTTTCATTTTAGCACAATCACAAGGGAATTTCTAAAAACACCAGTGGATGGTATGATGAAAGCTAATGCATGTTAAATTTCCTACTTGTACAACCACATTTCCATCAAATACATTGCACCATGAAGATAATCTAACACATGTTAGATTTCCTTCTAGAAAAAGAACAAGGGTTTCTTACAACAACATTGCATAATGAAGGAAAGTTAATGCAATGAAATCTAATGCATGTTATCTTTCATTTTAACAAACACAAAGGAATTTCAAACAACCTTTCATGCTGAATGAAAGCTAATGTCGGTTAGCTTTGCTACTGGTAAAACTACATTGCCATAAAATACATTGTGCCATGAAGGAAATATAACACAAGTTAGCTTTCCTTATATCATGAGCATAAAGGAATTTATTACAACAACATTGTATAGTTAAGGAAATCTAATGCATGTTAGCTTTATGTGTTCCATATAGCACAAACACAAGGGCATTTCTAACAGCATTACATGGTGAATAAAATATAGTATATGTTAGCATTCCTACTGGTACAACCACATTGCCATCAAATACATTGCACCATGAAGGAATTCTAACACATGTTAGATTTCCTTATAGCACAAGAATAAGGAAATTTCTTACAACAACATTACAAAGTGAAGGAAAGCTAACACATGTTGACTTTCCTTCTAACATAAGCACAAGGGAATTTCCAACAACAACATTGTGTGTCGAATGAAAGATAGCGTGTGTTAGCTTTCCTACTGGTACAAATACATTGTCATCAAATACATTGCACCATGAAGAAAATGTAATGCATGTTAGATTTCCTTCTAGAACAAGCATAAGGGCATTTCTTACAACGATATTGCTCAGTGAAGGAACCTTCTAGCACAAGCACAAGGGAATTTCTAACAACAACATTGCATGGTGAATGAAATTTAACACATGTTAGCTTTCCTACTAGTACAACTGCATTATAATCAAATACATTGCACCATGAAGGAATTTTAACACATTTGAGAGTTCCTTCTAGCACAAGCACAACAACATTGCATAGTGAAGGAAATCTAACACATTTTATTTTTCCTTCTAGCACAAGAACAAGGGAATTTCAAGCTAGGTAAATACAGCTAGAACACCCCTTTCCCATCCAATTCCATTGCATGAAGCTTACTTTACTTGTCAATTTGAGAAGCTAGGGTTTTGTTCTATGAGACCTAATGCAAAAATTTTACAATGGGAGGTCAAATTCAAAAAACTCTTCTCCAATAGTACGTGGAATGCTTCATGACATCCACAAAGCCTATACACACCTCATGGAAGTTGCAAACCTTGATTCTAGTTGTCAGTTTTAGATCTAGGCCCCTGGGTGAAGTCAACATGTGTCCTTGAGTGACTCTTAGATGTGAATGAAAACTCACATAAAATGCAATACGAGTCTCATATCGACAAACCATCGATTATGTTGTATCTGATGTAGGGGCTTCTACTATAACACCGCTTTCCCATCCAATGCCATGTATAAAAGCTTACCTTACTTGGGGATCTAAGAAATTAGGGTTTTATTCAATAACACCACATAATTCAATGAAACCACATCTTGTGCTTGATCTCTACTATATTTATGTTTTAGTCCTAGTATTGATCACTATCAAATTGTCAATTTGATATTCCTAAAGGGATATTGAAAATTGATATATCCAAATAATATATTTGGCACAAAAATCCATAGATATTCTTCAACAAAAACAACAAGGTATAATGGGATTCTAATACAGTCCTAGCTTAGAATTCAAACTAAAATAAAAGATAAGAAAATATTATGTAAGTCACTGTTGGTTTTAATCCTTCATGGATGGATTGAACATGGAAAAATGGTAAATATGTCTTATCTATTAAAGGAAGAATATCTAGATATCTTATAGCAAGGATATGGCTTAGTTACAATACTCATTAGAACTTGGTGTAGATGTTTTAGTAGCTTCTGGGAAATGTATGTAGATTTCTAAATTCCAAATGCTTTGCAGACAAAAACTCCCTTTATCAAAGCCATCATAATTTGTTTCTAGTTGAAAACGGGCTTAGGAAAGCTCATATCGATGGTACACTAGTTCATATCAATGAATTCTCTATTATCTCTGAAGAGTTCAATATTTTACTCCTACCACAAGCACAAGGGAATTTCTAGCAACAATGTTGCAAGGTGAATGAAAGCTAACGTGAGATAGCATTTCCTACTAGTACAACAAAATTGCCATCAAATATATTGCACCATGAAGGAATTCTAACACACGTTAGATTTCATTATAACATAAGAATAAGGGAACTTCTTACAACAACATTACATAGTGAACAAAAGCTAACACATGCTAACTTTCCTTCTAGCACAAGCACAAGGGAATTTATAACAACAACATTGCATGGTGATTGAAAGATAACTCATGAAATTAACTTTCCTATAGGTACTATGTCACATGCCCCATTTTTGCAAAAAACAATATTATCTTATTTGATTTTATTTAAGGACAATATGTTAAATTTTATGCTAAGTTGTAATTAATGACTCAGCAGAGTCAAGGATATTTAATGTAATTCTGAATACTTTAATTATAAATAAATAAAGGTGGAGACAACAACTTAGGAGAGCTGTTAAAAGAGTGTTTACTAGTTAAATTGGTGGAGGAGACTGGGTGGATAACAAACAGACATGTGGCAGCATCCTCAAACCACTTCCAACTGTTGCAGGTGGAAACCTCCCTACATTTGGGGTCATGATCCCCCAAGAAAGTGGGATCAGAACAGGTGGCTCAATTAATGATAACTGACCCAAAAGACCTAGGAAATCTTTATAAAAATACCCATTGAAGAGAGATGAGGTTGCTCATTCTAGAGAAGTGATCATTCAGGTGAATGTACTTCAGAGAAATTCGATGGAAGGGAATTGTGGAAAGAGTTTGAGGGGATAAATGCTAAGTGATCTAGTGGATCTTTTTAGCTGAAGGATCTTACTGATAGTGTAGAGTGTTTACTGAGTCATTGGACTAGTCTTTTGTTTGCATGCTCCACTAGTTCTCAGACAAGAATACCAAGAACATGCTCGGGGGTCCAAAGGAAGCGTTGTTTGATCGCTCTCTAGGAGTTGGTAGGGAGAAAAAACCTCCTAACATTGTTGTTGTCTATCCTAATCAGGTTCTACAATATTTTGTTTTACTATGTTAGATAGTTAAATTTTATTATGACTGTTAAATGAATGTTAAATATTTAGTTGTAAATATTAGAGTTAGTAATCTTTTAGACTACTGAAGGAATAAATCTGAAATAGTAATGTGTTAAGATGAAAAATAATTCTAATATGTGCTTTTCCACGCCTGGAAGGACCAGGCCGTACTCCAGCACAAACCGAGTATTTAAAGTAGATGAAGAAAATGATAAGAAACTGACTAAATAGATGTGGTTCTGCATTTTATAATAGCAGAGTAATTTATTTCAGAATGTATATTATTATCAAGAAAGAACAATAATTTGGTTATCTATGTTATTGTTTCTACAAGTTTATTTATGTAAATGCACTGGAAAAGAAATCGTAGTAAACTAGTACAGGTAAAAGAATTATTATGATAAGAAAGTACCCTAGTACTTAAGACATTGTGTTTACATACAGTAGCTTATTCTACTTTTATTTTAAGTTAAAGTATGTTGGAGGTTAAGCTGTGTCATGTTATATATATATTTCTTTGTGTTGATTTAATAACTATTTGCAAATGCAGTAGAAATAATCCAGTCAAACTATTTTATTACATTCAGCTAAATAAAGAATTAAACTACAAATACTTAGTTTTATTTATTAATAATATTAATAAAACTAAGTCTAAAAAATACTATAAACCAAGTAGAGTGTTTTTAAATTATTTAAATTATAAAGAAAAAACTAGGTTACAGAGTCTATGTTTATCTTTTCAAAGAACTCTGAGTAAACTCTAATCTGTCTTTATTTAAACAAAAACAATAAGAATATGATAATAACTAATATAAATAAAATACATATCTATGTAAGTAACTGTTTTGTAATTATCATTAGGTTTTTACCTGCAAAAGAAAACTACAGGTCGAACCCAAACCTAAATATATTGTTTCAAATAAAGACAACTAAGCTATAATCCATTTGTTTAGATAATTAAATATTAGTAAACAATGAAATTATTACAGACTCGTTATAGTCCTTATAACAATATACGAGTAGATACAAATTTAAGAAATCTCAAAATACACTGGTAATTATAATAACTTAAAACAATATTTGTTTTACAAATTATTAGAACCTATTTAATTAAATTAAAAGAATTAGATAAACAAGGGTTTCCTTCAAGAAAAACCTTAGCTCATACTTCCCGAGTAATAAGTAAATAATACAAATTTTTCTATGACTGAGTGACAGTCCCAAATTATTAACAATAATCTATTACAAAAATATATAAAACAGTAAATTATTTATTCACAGTCGAATAGGGTAAAACCCTAAGTACACAGAGTCACAAAAATAGCTTTACTGCAAGCGAGTCCGAGCTCGAAAGAAATCTTTTTAGAAAAACCATTGTATTGCATTAATAGGCCATAAGGCTAAACATTTATACCAAATACAGCACCCAGCTCACGGCCAGGTCTACCCATCGACTAGTGAGGGTTTGAATACTTTTTAAAAACAATAACAACCTTTAAAAAGAGACTGCATAGCTAATGATGAAGCTAGAAGAGCTTCCAAACTCAGGGTTTCTCCAATCGACAACCATGATACAAGTAGGGAAAGAACCAAAACATTGACCACAGGGCTTACCCGTGTGAAGCCATGGCCTTCGAAGATAGCTGGTATACCATTCTTCATGGTTAATGAATTTAGTCTCAAGTACCTGCAAGGAGATTTCAATACAAGGTGTCAATACATGATACTCTTAAAATAATGTAAACCCTATTGCAAAAACAACCATGTTGTCTGTTAAAAATAACACTTAATAAATTACATGATATAAGAATGTCGAGCAGTCTTGTGGAGAGACCATCACCAACAACAACTATGCACACAAATTTTCCAAACCATACCACTATGAAGGAGCACACCAACGGTAGCGAAGACACAGCTTGGCACAACAGTGATAGGCCATGGAAGGAGAAAAATGGAGTATAGACAGGCCGCAAGACAAGTGCAATGAAACCAATAAAATCTTGCAACATAAAACCCACAGTCACAAAGAAATGGGAATAACACTAAGCATTGATGACTACAGCAACATCAAATCAAGACTCTGAGCAAACTGGAACAGGAAAGAACCCATGGCCACCATGAAAAGATTGCAGAGCAGCCCAAAGGCCAGCATAAACTACGAAGGGAGAATGACAAGGTGTTATGGTTGTAAGAGTTTTATATTCTCCAATATATGTCCAGTAGATGACCACATGTCTCAAGAAAATAAAACCATGCATGGGTCGATACCCAAAGTCACCTGTGTTTCCAATAATTCAAATTATATACACAATTATTTTCTTATAAAATGATGCATGAACTATATTGTATGCCATAATATATCACATCGTAAGTCATGCGTAAGTTTATCATAAAGTTTTTTAGACCAATTTTGGGTGTTGGTTAAAACCATTTTATGCCAACGTTGGCCTAGTGATAAGTGATAATCACTTAATCATTGGTTACCCCTTAAACAATCATGCTTAGAACCTTTTCAACTTTAAATATATTTATATGCTTTTATGCATTCTTGAATATGCATGTTAATAATCCTTTAAAACCAATGATTCGAATGGTAATAAACTATAAAGTTGACTAGCATAGTAAAAGAACATATCCATGAATTCTTTTACATAGTTTAATTTCGTCTAGACTTTAATAGACAATAGTGTTTTTCAACTTTGCAATTGCTATTAACTTACCATGAATGTTTATTTGGTAATATAATTTTAGTGATTATATAATATAGCTTGCACTTAGCATAGGATAGATAATTGTTCATAGTAGAAAGATCTACGTTGAAAGGCTGTTATAGAAAGTATCTTAATATAAGAAAGGAATTATAGTAATAATGAAAGTTATAAAAGAATAATCCTACTCAAGTCCATAACCATTGGAATAACATGGATTGACTTAGATTTAAAAAACAAAGGCAAACAATTTTCCATGTGAAACGATGCAGCTGTGTTTACACTATTTACACTTCTAATAACAAGAAGTTCTATAGGCTGTAAGCTTCCCTACAGAACATAAGTATCGATCAGCTTGATACTCAAGTAAATAATATGATAATGTGTATGATACAATAGTACTTGCAGTACAACATTGATGAGGAAGCTAATAACCTGTTAATGAGAAATTGATTTATACATATAAGTAATAGGTTGATACATACTATACTAAGTAGGTTAAATAGGAAATCAAATTTCATACCCTAATGAGAATTTTACTATCAGTATAGATCGAAGGTGTTCCATGTATAAAAACCAATAGTACCATAAGTATAACATTGCAATATATGTATATCAAAGTAGAAGTTACTATGTAACAAATATTAAAAGTTTAGAGTCACAGTAAGTATCTTTACTGTCGCTACGTTTGATAAATATAGGAACCCATTTATTTGAACTTTGCTTACAAGGAAGACTGGAGAAAACAACTGTTTTACCTCATGGAAGTTGCTTGGAATTTATCAGCTTATCTACTAAGCATTTTAATTGCAAATAGAAACACTTCTTGATACTTTATGAATTTAAAATGTTTACTTGTTCGATCATACTTGTAAAATTGTAAGAACCAGTAAGCTTTCTACGTTAGCATAAATGCTAGGTAATCCCAGGATTCAAAGTTAGATTCCACCTACTTGCCATAAAGAAGAATCATCAGTAAACTGAAATAAAACAATACGAAAGCAAACCTTATTTATGTTACAATAAGGAAAGTACTTAGTTAACGCAATTTGAAAATATGTAATACTAATCATTGGACTGTTTCTTTTTCTACTAACCATTAGCTGTTAGTAAATTGCAGATTCAACATTTGATGTTATCTAAAAAATTTAAATTTTTGTGAAAATTTGGGGTTTTGACATGTGGTATCAGAGCACAAGGTTCAAACACTAGGCATTGATGAAGTCCAACTAGCTTTTATGAAACATTAAATTGAATTATTATGGTGATGTATTTTCTTTTAAATGTTATTCAATAGAGAAATTGTTTCTGAAGTTTAGTAAATAGGTATGGAAAGGCTGGAGGAATATGCAGAGGAGGAATCTCCATTTACTGAACCAGAAAATTTACCAAGAGATCCTATACCAGAAGATTTAACCACCAATTCCTCAGAACTGTTACAAATAGTAAAAGACCTAAAATCTGGAATGGAATCTGTAAAATGAGAGAATAAAAGGATTCTGAGGGCTTAGAAGGAGCTAAATCAGATACTAACAGAAAGGTTTCAAACTAAGGGTAACGGTAGAAGAACTAAATCAGAAGATACAAGTAATAAAAAAAAATTTAAAAAGATGAAACATACTAAAAATGAAAGCAGTTCATCTTCAAAAGTGTTTGGTGAACAACCTAATTTACATTCTACTAGTGATAGTAGTGATGACAATCATTATACAAAAAAGAGGAAATACAAACCTTATGAGAAAATTTCTGCGGAATTCAAAAAGATAAAACCACCAACATTTAATAGAGAGACTAAGAAGGGGGAGGAAGAAGAATCCTGGGTATCTGGGATGAAGAAGTACTTCTAGATATATAACTATTCTAACCAATTAAAGGCTATAATGGTTATTTACAATCTCTCATGAAAGGCTGACATTTGGTGGCAAGACTTGAAGAGAGTTAAGGGAATAAAAGAGAAAAATGTAAATTGGAGTACCTTCAAGAGGTACTTTAAAAAGAAATTCCTATCTGAGAAATACTATGAAGAGAGAGCAAAATAATTTTATGAGCTTAAAGTAGGATTAATGACAATGAAAGATCTGAATAGCAAGTTTTTAAGTCTGGTTAGGTATGTGCCATACCTTGTAGATGAGAAACCAAAGGTACAATGATTCCTCAGTTGTCTACCTTATCATATTAAGGACATGATTGAGTATGACAATCCAAAGAATTTGGAAGAATCCATAAGGAAATCCAACTTCTGTTATGAACAAAATCAGAAGAAGGAAAGCATGGCCAATTGGAAGGCCAAGAATAATAATAACCATTATGATCAAAATAAGAAAGAATTTGTGCTCAACATAAATTCTAAGAACAATAAGGCCAGAAATTTTCCTAAAAAGAATTTCCAAGGAAATAAGAATAATTCACCAAGCAATCATAATAATTCCAAGGGTAAATAATTTGCTAATAACCATGGTAATTATACCAAGAACTTTGAACGCAAAGAACCTAGAAAGTGTTGGGAGTGTAATGGCCCACACTATGCTTCAGTCTGTCCTAATCGGAAAAAGGCTCTCAGCAATATTCATACCATACAGGACGAGATGACTATTGGAGAATTAGCGAGGACTATGCCCAAAATCAATGCAACCTTGGATAATCGACAAGCAGAATATCAAAATTCCATGGTGGAAGTAGAATGTATGATGAATCAAACCCCTATAACTATTTTGATTGATCCAGGAGCTAGTCTTAGTTATATTTCACCTAAAATGGTAGAAAAATGTAAGTTACCTGTTGAAAATTTTGAAAATTCTTGGTTGGTTCAGTTGGCCACAGGTGCTAAAAGAAAGGTAACTTGTTTTGTAAAAGAATGTGCAATAGGCATGGATCATTTTGAAATTGTTGTGAAGCTTAATGTATTACCTCTTAGTTCTTATGATTTAGTCATCGGTATGGATTGGTTAGAACAAAATAGGGTAATTTTAAATTGTTATGATAAAAAATTTACATGTGTAAACCATGATGGAAAAACAATAAGTGTAAAGGGGATCCGTAGAAAAACAACTATAAAGCATATTTCTGCTTTACATCTTAAGAGAGCTGTTAGGAAGGGTTACAAAGCTTATGTAGTAACAATAACTGATGATGAGAATCTAAATAAGACAGATAAATTAAAATTGGAAGACATACCAGTCTTAAGAGAATATGTTGATGTATTCCCAGAAGAAATTCTAGGACTACCTCCAAAAAGGGAAATGGATTTTACCATTGAGATAGTACCTGGTGCAATACCTAGCTCAAAGGTCCCTTATCGAATGAACATACTTGAACTTAATGAATTAAAGTCAGAATTAAAAGAATTAATTGATAAAAAGTATATTCGACCTAGTGTGTCTCCCTGGGGGGCACCTGTCATCTTCGTTAAGAAAAAGGACGGAACCATGCGACTTTGCATAGATTACCGTCAGTTGAATAAGATGACCATTAAAAATCGATACTTGTTGCCGCAAATAGATGATCTGTTTGATCAAATACGTGGAGCCACGATGTTTTCAAAAATAGATTTAAGGTATGGATATCATCAAGTTAGGATTAAAGATGGAGACATCTTTAAAACAACTTTTAGAACTAGATATAGCCATTACGAGTTTGTCGTCATGCCATTCGGGCTTACTAATGCCCCAGCTATTTTTGTGTGTTTAATGAACAACGTTATGCATAGGTATCTACAAAATTTTGTGGTCGTTTTTATCGACGACATTTTAATCTATTCAAAAACTAAAGAAGAACATAAAGAACATTTAAAAATTGTTTTGCAAGAGTTACAAGATCATCAACCCTTTGCAAAGTTTAGTAAATGTGATTTCTTCAAGGATAAGATTCAGTATTTAGGTCATGTGGTGACCAAGGAAGGGATTTCAGTAGATCCCGAAAAGATAAACGTGATCAAAGATTGGCCAGTTCCTAAGGATGTAACGGATGTTCGATCTTTCATGGAAATTATCGGTTACTACTGGAGGTTCATTGAAAGTTTTTCGAGGATTACGAATCCGATAACTTCTTTGCAGAAGAAAGGAAAAAAGTTTGATTGGAACCAAAAATGCGAGGAAAGCTTTAAAAAGTTAAAAACTTTATTAACCAGTGCACCTATTTTAAGAATAGCTGATCCAAATAAAGAATTTGTAGTGTGCAGTGACACCTGCAATGATGGCTTAGGTGGTGTTCTGACTCAAGAAGGGCATGTTATTGCCTATGAGTCTAGAAAATTAAAAATTCATGAAAATAATTATGCAACTTATGATCTGGAATTAGCAGCTATTATACATGCTCTAAAGATGTGGCGACATCACCTAATTGGCAGAAATTTATTTTAATGACTGATAATAAAGGATTAAAGTATCTATTAGATTAGCCTAATCTAAATGCTAGACAAGCTAGGTGGATAGCTTTCCCAAGTGAGTATGATTTCGAAATTCAGCACATTAAAGGTAAAGAAAATAAAGTTGCTGATGCATTAAGTAGGAATGCAAGGCTAAATTTTGTAGCAGTTATCAGCACTTATACTACAGATTTGGATGCACAACTTAAAGCAGGAATAGAACAAGATTAAATTTACCAAAATTTACAAGCTAAAACTAAAGAAAATCCAACAAAAAGATTAAGTAAAGGGTACAGTTTGAATGCAAAAGAATTTTTACTATATAAAGACAGAATGTATGTACCTAACCTACCTAAAGTTAAGCTGTTAATTTTGGATGAAATTTATAAAACTCCATACTCAGATCATCCAGGCTATCAAAATACTATAACTATGTTAAGAAAAGAATATTTTTGGCCAAATATGAACACTGAATTAGCAGAATATATAGCTAGGTGTTTTGAATGTCAGCAGGTGAAAATTGAACATCAACACCCAGCTGGATTACTTCAGCCATTACCCATTCCTAGCTGGAAATGGGAGATAATTAGTCTCGATTTTGTTACTGGACTACCTATAAATCAGAATATGAATGATTCTATCATGGTAGTGGTCGATAAGTTAAGTAAAGTAGCTCACTTTATACCTGTTAAAACTATATACAAAGCTGCAAACATAGTTGACATCTTTCTAAAATATATTTTTTGACTGCATGGAATACCGAAAGTCATAATCTCAGATAGAGATCCTAAATTTACAGGCAACTTTTGGAAATCTCTATTTAAAGGATTAAACACTACATTAAACTTTAGTACTTCGTTCCATCCTCAAACAGATGGACAAACTGAAAGAGTAAACCAAGTACTGGAAGATTTATTAAGAATGTATGTGAAAGACCATCCAGGTAAATGGGAGGATTATCTGTATCTAGTAGAATTTGCTTATAATAATAATTATCAGGCATCAGCCAGATTTAGTCCTTTCAAAATCTTGTATGGAAGGAAATGTAATACTCCTATCTATTAGAGTAATCCGGTGGATAGATTGGTATTAGGTCTTGAACTGTTAAAGGAAATGGAATAAATTGTAAAGAAGGTTCAAGGTAATCTGAAAGTTGCACAGGATCGACAAAAAATTCAAGCAAACCTTAAAAGAACTCCAAAGGAGTTTCTGGTAGGTGAACATGTGTTCATCAAGGTGAGGCCCAAAAAGAGCTCTTTGAGACTGGGGAGTTGTGCAAAACCAACACCTCGTTACTGTGGTCCATTTGAAATACTGTCCAGGATTGTACAAGTATCTTATCAATTAGAATTACCACCAAATTTAAGAGTACATAATGTTTTTCACATTTATGTATTAAAGAAATATGTTCATGATGCTACTCATGCTGTTAACTGGAATGATGTACAGGTGGAACTAGAAGGAGATTTTCTAGAACTGGACTATATCCTTGAGCAGAGGGACATCACACTTCGGAACCACACCATTGGATAGGTGAAGGTGCAATAGAAGCACCTTAGTCCAGAGGAAGCCACCTGGGAATTGGAAAGTAGTATGTGAGATGCATATCCAATTCTGTTTCGAGGGAATTCTGAGGATGAAGAATAAATAACATCGAGGATGATGTTATGTTCTAAGGGGGTGTTTATGTCACATGCCCCCATTTTGCAAAAAACAATATTATCTTATTTGATTTTAGTTAAGGACAATATGTTAAATTTTATGCTAAGTTGTAATTGATGACTTAGCAAAGTCAATGATATTTAATGTAATTCTAAATATTTTAATTATAAATAAATAAAGGTGGAGACAACAACTTAGGAGAGCCAATAAAAGAGTGTTTACTAGTCAAATTGGTGGAGGAGACTGGGTGGAGAGCAAACATACATGTGCCAGCATCCTCAAACCACTTCCAACTGTTGTAGGTGGAAACCTCCCTACATTTGGGGTCATGATCCCCCAAGAAAGTGGGATCAGAGCAGGTGGCTCAATTAATGATAACTGACCTAAAAGACCTAGGTAATCTTAATAAAAATAACCATTGAAGAGAGCTGAGGCTACTCATTCTAGAGAAGTGATCATTCAGGTGAATGTAGTTCAGATAAATTCAATGGAAGGGAATTGTGGAAAGAGTTTGAGGGGATAACTTGTAAGCAATCTAGTGCATCTTTTCAGCTGAAGGATCTTACTGATGAGTGAAAAGTGTTTACTGAGTCATTGGACTAGTCCTTTGTTTGCATGCTCCACCAGTTCTCAGCCAAGAAGACCAGGAACAGGCTCGGGGGTCCTGAGGAAGCGTTGTTTGAGCTCTCTCAAGGAGTTGGTAGGAAGGAATGGCCTCCTAATGCTGTTGTTGTCTATCCTAATCAGGTTCTACAATATTTTGTTTTACTATGTCAGATTGTTAAATCTGATTATGACTGTTAAATGAATGTTAAATATTTAGTTGTGAATATTAGAGTTAGTAATCTTTTATACTACTGAAGGAATAAATATGAAATAGTAATGTGTTAAGATGAAAAATAATTATAATCTGTGTTTTTCCACACCTGGAAGGACTAGGCCATACTCCAGCATAGGCAAAGTATTTAAATTAGATGAAGAAAATGATAAGAAACTGAATTGAATAGACATGGTTTTGCATTTTATAATAGTAGAGTAATTTATTTCAGAATATAGATTATTATCAAGAAAGAACAATAATCTAATTATCTATGTTATTGTTTCTACAAGTATATTTATGTAAA
>LPNX010067101.1:136711-156291 GCA_001517045.1 Pseudotsuga menziesii
TTATTGAATCTAAGCAAATCCCCCATAGGTGCATAAAGCAGTTTCCAAATCTTTCTAGGAGCTCACGAATTGGAAAAATCAATTAGGTAAGCTAATAGGTGATGGAAGGAAAAATCATACATGTTTTTCGCAGGAGAAAATGGCGGAGGATGATGAGGACAAAAAACAAGTTAACTTCACCTAGTCAAACTTTCTCAATTGCCTTAAAACTCAGAAAAAGCAGGCAATAAAGCAGAAAAAGCAGACATGCACTAGGAAGGCTAGGAATAAAGTAGATTTGATTCCAAGTGGTTTCACAAGTGCTCCACAACTCAAATTTAGCAATTTTGACCACTTCGGATGTGTGGAGGACAACTTGCATAAGGTGGAATATGGAAACTAGGAAAATAAGACAAAAATTGGATTAATTAATGCCTAAGGTAGCTAACTATGGGTTGATTATTCTAACACCCCCCCTTAAGCCTGACTTATGAGTAAAATATCATAAAATTATAGGGCCTATCAACAAGGCTTAGTCACCCTTTACATACTGCATGTCCATTTAACCAAGGAAAGAGGCAAAAACCCAGTGGGAAAAATCCTCCCTTAAACATGGATAGTAAAACAAAATTTGAAAATCTTGTCATCACTCATGCTTCACAGCATGATCAGAAATCCCTAGCAGTGATTTGAGATTGCTAAATGTCTTCTCACAAAAAACTTCGGTGAATATATATGCTACTTGTTCTGAAGATGAACAGAAGAGTAGGTGAATGGTGCCATCATGCACAAGTTGTCTGATGTAGTGCATATGGATCTCAATGTGTTTGGTTCTCTATCTCTGAACTAGATCATTGCAGATTCGAATGGTACTTTGATTATCACAATAGATAGTAGTTAAGTATTCTGATTTGAGGCGACGCTCACCAAGTAACCCCTACAACCATAAACATTGAGTTGCTGCATTTACAACTCCTCTATACTCTGCTTCTGTAGATGAGAGTGCAATGTCACTCTGTTTCTTACTTGACCAGATGATTGGTCCTTTAGCAAGCATGAACATTTATCTTGATGTTGAATTTTGATCTACGTTGTCACCTTCCCAATCACTGTCAGTAAACCCAATTAAATCAAGATCAGATTTAGCTTTGTAGAAGATCCCATGAGTCCTTGTTCCCTGAACAAAGTTAAGGATCCTTTTGGCTGCTCTCCAATGGATCTCATGAGGCTGATCCATGTATCTTGAAGCCACACTTACTACATAATAAATATCAGTTTGATTATGTGTAATATATAGCAAACATCCAATCAATTGCCTATATAGTGTATTGTTTACCATAGGTGAAGAATCAGCTTCTTCAAGCTTAACTCCTGAAAGGAAAGGAGTCTTGCTTGGCTTGCAATCCTTTATGTTGAATTTGTTCAGCAAATAAAAGGCATACTTGGACTGATGTACTTTTATTCCATCTTTGGTTTGAGCAACCTCGAGCCCCAAGAATTGGTTCAATAAGCCCAAATCAATCATTGAGAAGGCATGGTTCATTGCATCCTTGAAGGAGGTAATTTCATCCTTTGAGCTTCCTGTAATGAGAAGGTCATCAACATACAAAACAATGATCATTAATGAACCATGAATTAGCTTAAAATAGACATTTGGATCTGACTTGCATCGAACAAAATTCAGTAATAGAAGAAAGCTATCAATCTTGGCATACCAAGCCCTGGGGGCTTGCTTAAGCCCATACAATGACTTCTTTAGCCTGCACACAAGAGATGGATTAGTAGTAAATCCTTGAGGCTGATACATGTAAATCTCTTCAGTGATATCTCCATTTAGGAAATCACACTTCACATCCATGTGATGTACCTCCCACTACTTTGAAGCTGCAATGCCTAAGGCTAGTCTGATGAAGTCCATCTTTGCCACTGGTGCAAAGGTATCATTGTAGTCTATTCCATGTACATATGAGTAGCCCTTGGCTACCAATATGGCCTTGTATTTTAGAGGTGAACCATCAGCAGCAAATTTGGTTTTGTAAACCCACTTACATTGAACTAGCTTCCTCCCTCAGGGAAGATCAACCAGCTCCCAAGTGTTGTTCTTCTGGAGTGAGCTGAACTCTTCTTTCATGGTTGTTTTACATATTGGATCTTTTGCTGCATATTCATATGTTTTTTGGGTCTGATTCAACCATCAGATAGCATTTCTATGCAAACATAGGATCTTTCATGCACAGAGCACTCTCAAAGTGAGATCTAGTCCTCCTAGGATCATTAGGATTTCCAACTAGTTCTCCAGCTGCATGAATGGTATTTGCTGCCAATTTTGGTCTTTTATAAATATTAGGATCTACAATTAAATCATCATTATCAGACATATCAGAATCAGCAATTTCAACTATCTCTTCACTTACATTCAAAGGTTCTGGTGGTGAAGAGGATTCTCCAACTTCCACTGTTGCTAGGGGCTCTTCTTGGAACTGAAAACACCTTTCAATGAAGGATTTGTTTTTTCTCAAATTGATCAAATTGTACCCTTTTGAATCTTCAGAGTACCCAAAAAATAGACACTCTTGCCTTTGGGGCTGCAAAGCCTTCCTCTTTTCTGTTGGAATTCTAGCCCAAGCCCTTGAGCCAAATATTCTGAAATGGGTCACATCTGGCTTGTGCCCACTCCATGATTCGAAAGGAGTCATACCATCAAGATTTTTATGAGGCACCCTATTTTGGATATAGTCTGCACAGTTTATAGCTTTGGCCCAAAAATTTGGTGGCAAAGTCTTAGCCTCCATCATGCAGGTTGCCATCTCTTTCAGTGATCTGTTCTTCCTCTCAGCAACACCATTCTGCTGTGGTGTGTAAGGGATAGAATGTTGCATCTGAATACCTACATATACACAATATTGAATGAACTCAGACTTGAAATACTCACCACCATTGTCAGATCTGAGGACCTTGAGTTTCCTCCCAGACTATTTTTCAACCAAAGCCTTAAAGACTTTGAAGAGGCCAAAAACTTCAGACTTGTGTTTCAGGAAGTAAACCCAGCAATACTTGGAAAAGTCAGCTGTGAATTTCAATGCATATTTGGCTTGAATCATTGAAATATGAGGAAATGGGCCAGCAACATCACTGTGGATCAACTCAAGAGGTGCAGAGGTTCTCTCATGACTAGCTTTCTCAAATTTATGCTCTGGGTGTTTTCCTAAGATGAAACCTTGACAGACTCCTTTGGAAAACTTAATCTTTGGTAACCCTATGACCATTATTTTTTCACAAATATCAAAAAGATACTTGTAATTAAGGTGGCCAAATATTTCATGCAAAAGCTTTCTTTCCTCATTATCATGAATCAAAAGAGCAGAGGGGTTTGAGTAGGGTAGGAAGTGTGAGAACATGTATACCTTCGAAGTGTGATTTGCAACTCCTTTTGCAATGACTTTACCACTTGAGATCTCTGTGATCTCAACTTCATCAGGGTAGAATATGACCTTCTTTGGAGACCCTATGTGGGTCATATGATACACTAATAAGAGGTTAGAGGCAAGACCTGGAACATACAATACATTGCTGAACTTACCATGGTCAAGATCAATCCTCCCTTTGCCCAAACTTTCAATGTGAGAGTCATATCCCAGTACAATTGGTGGACCTTTCAATATGTCAAGTGAGGTGAAGGCCTCCTTGGTCGAAACCATATGTCTTGAAGCTCCAGAATCAATGATGAAACTAGGTGAGTTTGATGTGCCAGCAACTAATACATGAACTCTCTCTCTATCTTCTGAATTTGATCCTCCTTCCCTCTTCTTTGAGCTCTCTGGAAGGGAGATGCCATTATTCTCTAGGATTTGGGTCAGCATGTCTATTTTCTTCTTTATACAGGAGCTTTGAGAATGATTTCCCTTACTGCAGTATGCGCACTTTCTCATTTCTCCTTTGTTCTTCTTCTTCTGGGGGTTCTTCATGGAAACTTGAGGCTCATCTGGAGACTTGTTCTTGTCTCTCTTTTGCTCAGGTGGCTTCTTAGATTTCTTCTTGTCTTTTGAATCCACCCTCAAATCTCCAGCAACCAGATCTTTTTCTTTGGAAGGTTTGATGGTGCCCATCATCACCAATTCATCTTGTTCTTATGTGAGAGATTCCATGAAATATGTAAGGCTAGGCATTTTCAAAGCTCGAGCTGTCAACTTTGTGGTATGGAAGGTTGATACAAACACTAAATATCCATGGCCAAGCTTCGAGAGTATGGCTAAAACTAGTTGCTCATCCTTTATTTCGATCCCACATTGTTTTAGCTACAAAACAAAGGCTTTGAAATTGGAAAAATAGAGTTGCAGGGATTCAAAGCTATTGGGACTCAGGGAGATCAATTAATTTTCAATTTGATGTCCCCTCATCTCATCCACGGGGGCGTCACCTAGGGACCAATATGATATCACATTCGTTCATGTTGGGGGGGTTAAATATACAAAATTAAAAGTTAATATATTGGTGGTATATTAGGGGTAAAAAGGGTTTTTTTTTACTATATAAATATCCAATATGTTGAGGGATATTTTATTCCACAATCCTTCCCACACCCTTCACTAGTCCTCCATGCATGCCTGCACCCCTACGTATGCTGCATAGGTTTTCCTGTGGTTTTCTTCCTGCGCCCTTCACCAGAGATCCAAGCCTGCGTGCACCCTGAAGATGCTTCTTTCTTCCAAGACTAGAAATGTGGAACATACAATCTTGCCTGCACCCCTACGTATGATGCATAGGTTTTGCTGTGGTTTTTTGGCCGCGCCCTTCACCAGAGCTCCAAGCCTGCGTGCACCCTGAAGACGCTTCTTTCTTCCAAGACCAGAAATGTGGAACAGACAATTGCAGATCTTTCCATTTCATCTCGAGAGACTAGAGCAAGAACAAGGGATTCAATGAGCGTCTGGGGGTTCCACGGAGGGTGCTCTAGATTAATCCTCTGGCCCTCACAACACATTGAGACTTCAGCAATCGAACAAAGTGTAGAGCATCTTCCATGAGCGCAGCTGGTAATATTCTCTTTTTATTTGTTTCTACTTTATTGGGTTGTGGTCACACTCGCTCCAATGGTTGGTTTGGACTATTCCTAGTTAGTATAAATCAGACCCTGATATTGTACGAGGATATATGTGTAGTATTTCCCAGTAGAAAGAATAATTTGTACTGGTTCCAAGCATACATTGGAGATGGCAGATATGGGCTTAGAAATTAATGGACCATGATGTGATCTTTCTAATTTATTTGAAGTTTGGGAAAAACGGTGCAGGAAACGTGATATCGATCCTCGTTTTCATCTCGCCAGTGTAAGATATGAAATGTTTTAAATCGTTATATACAAACACTGTAAGGGACTCTGTAAATATTGGTTTCTGATTATGTTTTGATGGACAGTAAGACATTTTTGTGCATAATGAGAAAGAAGTCCACAGAGGATTTCATTGTGATTCTCTTCATAATTTATGCCCCTAAAGGAACTAAGGCAAGTATTCATCTTCAGGCAGTTTGACTAGTATGAAACCCTAGTGGAGTGGAGGCTTCTTGTTTAATTTTTATATAGACGGTAAAACTTCATCTTCGGGCAGTTTGACTGGTATGAAACCCTAGTGGAGTGGAGGATTCTTATTTAATTTTTATATAGACGGTAAAACTTTAATGGGTTTAGTTTAATGGTTTACAATAATGAAAATAATAAAAATAATAATTTATTTTTAAGGTTATTGTAAATCAGACACTAATTTGGTGTATGAGAGATTCTTGTTTGTGGGACAAGGGAACCCACTTGTAAAATGATTTAACTATTAAAGTTTAGAGAGGTGTACATACACTACCCATTGAACATGTCACCTCCTAAGAATAAACCCATACTCTTAAGGAAATTTTTTGATTTATATTTACATACTTTTCTAGATTCATGGAATGTTCCAAAAAAGTGTTATGAAATGTATGACTAGGCTAAAATTATTCAAGCTGATTGATGGAATAGGTCCAGATTGTTTTTACTTTATTCAAGATGCCTGATGGAATAGATCCAGGTTGTTTTTACTTTATTGTTGATTTGAAGAGTATTGATTCATCCCTGCAACTTTGTATTGATTTTGCAATTAATGATTACCTGTGAGGAATTGTGTGGATGCTGATACATAGCACATACAGAGTCCAACTATGATTCTATGATTCATCCCTCCTGTGGTGTAGATGATTTGAAGAGTATTGATTCATCCATCCTGTGGGATGTATGATTTGAAGAGTATTCCCAGTCACCGTGACAACTATGAGTAAAATCTTAAGCGAGTGATTGACAGATTGAAGATTCACAAGTGACCAGTATGGATCTCCCTAAGGAGACTTATATTTGAGTCATGAGCTTATATAGCTCCTAAAACAAAGACAGACATTAGAGGAAATTTCAGCTCAAAATGGGCTCCTAAAATGAACTAATAAAATAATAGTTAAAATAATAAAATAATATTTATTAATTTTGGAGGAAGAAAAGAAAAAAACTATTTTCTTGTTTGTATTTTTGACATATCTCCCTGTGTTTTTACTCAAATTTCAATTGAGAGAGCTCGTTGGATGCGGAATTAAATTCCGCATCCAACGAGTACCCACTCGGCATACTTTTGACGGACCCCTCTACCCCAAAACCAAGAAATACCTGAAAAAATGGAATGATGATGTCATCATTCCATTTTTTCAGGTATTTCTTGGTTTTGGGGTAGAGGGGTCCGTCAAAAGTATGCCGAGTGGGTACTCGTTGGATGCGGAATTTAATTCCACATCCAACAAGCTCTCCCGATTGAAATTTGAGTAAAAACACAGGGAGATATGTCAAAAATACAAACAAAAAAAGTAGTTTTTTTTATGATACCTATCCCCAAATTTATATTAAAAAGGTGTTTAAGACCTATATGGTATTTCAAATTTAAAGCAATTTCATTGGCTAACACATGATGACATGGAATTTTAATAAAAGTTAAAAGGCCCATTTTGAGTTGAAATTTCCTCTAATGATTGAATCAAAACTAAAACCGTTTTAAACATGTTTCCTATATTTTCTTCCTTTTCATGAATTCATTAAATGGAAAAATTACATGGTCAACTACATATATCTGTAAATATCTTTGAGAATAATGAGAGTTTTGGTAATTTAATATTGTTTTTGTTTCCATCAGAATTTTGGGTCACAGGGGCATTTTGGGTCAGATGAGAACATAAGATTCCTTGGAGTTTTTGACGGTCATGGACCATATGGACACCTGGTTAGCAAAAGGGTTAGAGACTCTCTGCCTAGCTTGCTTATGAACCAGTGGGAAGAATTGCTTTTAGCTGATTGGCCTGGTCTTGCAAATAGTAACGATTTTGAGGTCATTGATTCAAACAAATTGTGTAATGATTCGGATGGGGATGTGCACAAAGAAGAGTCCAATATGTTTGCAGCATGGAAGGAATCTCATCTACAAGCTTTCCAGGTAATGGATAAGGAACTCAAGCTGCATCCCATTTTGGATTGCTTCTGCAATGGGATGACTACCGTTACCATCCTCAAACATGTATAAAAGAATTTATGCATTCTCAATTGCCATTCTCATATTTCAATAAATTGATCCATATATGGTTAGGGTCTTCCTTCACTTCAAGGCACAAGAAGACAAAATGATCAGATTTTAGCATTCATCCCTCTTCCTTTAGAGAAAGGTGACTTATATTGTGCCCAGGATTGAGCAAAACCATAAGTTGATGAACTATCATGATTGAAATTTCATAAGTTGCTGGTGCAGACCTATCAAGCCACAACAAGAACTAAGGTGCCTAATGATGTAGATAAACTCCAATCTACAACAATTTATTCTTCAGTATAGTTCACCGGTATGCATATGTGCAGTCTGTATGTAAAATTCCATTCGGTTGTAGGAAAAAATGATGGTTGATAATTCTTTATGCTTCAGATAATGGCTTATGCATAAGGTGTTAGATCACAGCGACGAGTTCTTTGCATTGCTTATGTTTGTTCTTGAAGCCCACCGTTTACAATCTACGAGTAAATATTGTCCTATAAAATGTCTTATTTCTACAAAATAACATAATGAAGTATTAGAGAAATGTTTAGCCTTTCAATTAATGAACAACATTTTGACTTATCAAATGGCCAAAGATCGTCAAATACAGAATCAAGGATGTAGATTGACTTACAAGACTTAATGCAACGTTATTTGTTTTTGCACCACCCCATTGCATGTTTTGAAGTAAAATCAACAATGAATAATAAAAGAGAGGCATACACTAGGAGAACACCATATTTGAACCTGCCATTGTGTCAAGTCTTGTTAGAACTTAGCACTAGCCTAATAGGCCTGAAATGTCAATATTGAGCCTCAAAGTAACTGGACATGAGAAATTGTATCAAGGACCTCGTGATCCCACTAGCCATGGTCAATGGTCTTTCTTCACTTTTGAGAGCCTAACATGCCTAAAATGTCAATATTGATATTGAGCCTTAAAGCAACTTGACATGAGAAATTGTATCAATTACCTTGCGATCCAACTAGCCATGGTCAATGGTCTTTATTCACTTTTAAGGGTTAGGGGTTCACTTTTAAGTATAAGAGTAAGGAATGAGTTTGGAAACTAACATAAGTTAGTTTCCCATAATGGCTCCAGATGTCACCCTACTCTTCGGCTACATGCCACCTGATAAATATAGACCTACTAAAAAAAGACATGCCAAAAATAGCAGTTCCAATTCCTAAAAAATAAGAGTTCTAGAAATGAAAATAACTGCTACAGGTATTGAACAAAAGACCTAATAGATTACACTGTGTTGGATGATATTGATCCAACCTAAAGGCTCACAATGGGTAGAGGAGACTCACTTGGCAAAGTTTTATCCTGATATTGATGACTTGGGGTGGATTGGTTTGGAGTTGTATTCACTAGTAGTAGCCGTGCTTCTATTATTACTACTACTGTAGTAGCAGATGTCCTTGAGGAGTCTGATGAGTTCGAGCCAGAGTATGGTCCTGTAGTTCATGCTGAGGATCCCATTTCCAACAGAGGTGATGGGTTTGGTGATTGATCATGTTGATCAGTGATATGTAGTAGGCTAGTACCTTACTACCTTGTAGCATGTTGTGTTTCAGATTCTAGAGGCCATTTAGAGCCTTGTTGATTATATATTTTGTTTTAGATATGTAATGCACTCAGCTCCATTTTGATATATTCACCCTTACATGGTATATAAATGAGAAAACTGTGCATATTTTGTCTCTAATGGTTTGGAATCTTTATAATATATTTTTTCATGAAAATTTTAGTATTTTAATATTTTTAGTAAACCGAGGCATAAAATTCAAATTGGTATAGAAAATGGTTTCAACTTGTTTTCTAAACATATGAAATATGGTAAACTCATTGGATGTTTGTGGGGAGTTAATGCCCGCCCCCCCCAGTCTATTGAGGGTGGATTTTCTTCAACTTCAGGAGCTAGGAACATGTCTAGGTGATCATGTATATTCTTACAACTGGGTACTAACATGTATTGAGAGGGTATATTGGAAAGTGGAGGATTTGGCTATGAAAAATGGTTTCAACTTGTTTTCAAAACATATGAAATACTGTAAACTCATTGGATTTTTTTGGGGATTTAATTCATTGTTCTAATTATATTTTGATTAAGTTTGTTTGCCATATTTTATATGTATTTTCTATTGAGATTTGTAGTGTTTAACAAAAAAAACTATGAGGAGGATGTTGGTTAACAAACTGTGTTTATGGCTGTTCACAGTTACCTTGGTAGCCATCTCTTACATTATCTAAATCACTACAGCAAATTGATTTTATTTGCTGACATTGAGATCCTTTTAATTAGTATGAAATTTATGAATTAGGGAGAGCCTGTAGATATTGGAATTTTGGTATCTGTTAGATTTTATTCATTTTCTCAAACTTGGATGGATGCTTATAATTTATCAGACATGGATGGAATTAGTATGGTGCTTAATTTGTTAATGAAAAATGTGTATGCATTTGCCTGTCTATGCCCATAGTACATACACTTTGTTTTTCATTTGATATTGGTCCTTGCAACCTCTTTACATATCTTACTATCTACAAGGAGATGCTGATTTAAGAGTTGGAGAACTTATCTTGAATGACAACAGTTGCATACTGATCATTCTATATGTTCACATTTGCTGCAAGTAAAAAATGCACGTATGTATCACTAAGAAACACTAGTATTTATTGCATCACATTGAATATTTAAAGTAAAAAAGATGAACGATCGTAACTTTTTCAGCCAAATGGAAGAACACGATCTTCACTTGTAAAGGGCTTTGATTTTGAAAGAGTGATACCGCAAAACAGATCTTCTAATTAGCAAGAAAAAGTATTCTCTGAGCTGAATTATGGTGAGAGAATCAGAGATCTATTGGAATGAAAATTTATTTTTTTAGCATTCCGTTTTACTGATATTTTGAAGCATTTCTGAGAATGGCCTTTTCATTTTTCTTATTTTATAGATGCTTCATTTTCGGAATCGTTATATGGTTTGAGGAGAAGGCTTGCAGAAATTGTACAGCAAAGCCAAGAACCTACTAGTACTACAGGGCAAAAGCTAAACATTTGTGGCTTAACAAGGCATCAAATAATTCTCTCAGTTGTATTTCTGGTACGATCAGTGACAAGATGGGGATTGCTTCCACAATCAGCAATTTTGTTCTATAAGTTGTAGTCTGTTGATTATTATTCATATGAACTGATTGAGATATTTATTCATCCTTAAATAGTTATGTAGGGAATATGCTGTTATAAGCTCACTCAATCTTCTATAAATTTAAAATTTGAAGCTTTTATACCTTGCTGTAAGGGTTCATGTGGTAATTGTCTCATGGATAGAGCTTATTTTTATGTGGTTCCATATCTTGGTTTCAACTTGTTGAACTGATTGTCTTAGTTTTCTGTTATTGTCTCAGTTCGTTGGCTATTATTTTAGCTTGATTAGGACATATGGAACTTAATCCCTCTTTAGAGGTTGGGGTTATCTTGTTTGCATGAACGACACAATGATGAGGACACTAAATGTGAGAAGCAAATATGAACGTATTGGGATTTAAAGCAATCATGGTCATTTTTTTCTTACAGTTTGTTCAGCAACATAAGATGCATAATGGAGCTCACTCTTTTCCCTTTCTATGTTTTTTAAAATTTCTTGTAATCATGTCATGTAATGCAAGCATGATGGATCAACAGTGGTTGATAATTGCATCTCCTTGCATCTTGTATTAAGGTGACACCATAGAATATACAATGTGTTATGGATCTATCTCTGATTTGTAAATTTCCATGGATATTCCATTGGACGCTTTGTCATAACATATTACAAAATTCTTTTACATATGCCGCAATTTTTATTGTACTATGATACATCTTGATTTAGCACCAGGGAAAATTTTAGGGATCTATAATTTCCTAAAGTGTTCGGCGATATTTTTGTAAAAATATTTAAATTTATAGGGAGTTTATATAGTTTCTAGACAATTTTGGTGATGTTTAGAGTAAAAAATTTATCATATGGAATTTGAGTGAATAGTTTTAGATGAAAATGGAAATTGACGATTTTTTTTTCTTCAAAAAAAATACCAAAAATTAGCCCGTGGGCTAAATTTTTCCTTATTTAGCACTTGGGTGGAAAATTCCCAATCCACTAGTGCTATCGAGAAGCAATTTCGGAAGAAAGCAGCACCACTGTTACCTTAGTGTTAACTTCCCTTGCTTTTGACTAACTCTCAAGGTCAAGTGGGGATTCCCTAGGGTTGACTTGGTAAATTATAGAGAGAGCTTAGGGGGAAATGATGAAAACTTAATTATAATTGTGCAAGTGAATTACCATGTTAATCTTCGAAAGAGTGTTTGATCATGTAAGATTATTAAGTTGCTAAAGAAGCTAAACACTTGAAATTGAAATACTCAAGGATACAAGATATCAATATGAACAATGCAAGACCATTAATTCTGTAATTTTAAATGATCTTTCGCAGAAAATAACTCACGATAAATTAATGCCAAATATGGTTAAACAGTGGGTTCATTTGATGCAATATAAATACATAAAAAACTGAAATTAAAGGTGGAATAAGTTGTTCGATTAATTTCTTAGATTATATGAAGTTATGGCCCAAGGTGAGGCCTTGCTTAAGAATATTTTCTGAAGCAAGGTGTTATTCAAGGTGTTAGATTAATTAAATGAACTTCCTGAACATGTCAAAATTCTAGGGGATAATTTTCACCTCGTAATTTGAAACAGGTCACAAAACAATCTCCAGATACTCCTTTAGATTTCACTTGGGATAGCCGTGTTATTTGGGACTTTAATTTTATCTGCTAGTTCTTGCTGTAACAATTTGAAATTGCTTGGCTGGAACACCTGCAAAACATGACAAATTTTCTCCAAGCCTTTGGGGTTTCAGGCAATTCCTTCCAAGGAAGTGTCACCCTAAAGCATACACCTTTAATATCTAGATCTTAGCTCATACCCTAGCCTATGCACACTTAAACTTGTAACCCTCCTTATATGACGATCACAAGTAAGATACAAGACTAGAACATGTAATAAGTAAATATATTCTTCCCTACTTATTTCCAATAGAGTAAGATTACCCTTTTTTATGGACTAAATCTAAAAGTTTGACAATGTAAGAAGATACATGTTACCTCAAGAACTGATTCATCTTGATATGCCTCATGTAAGAAAGATCCCAAAGAAACCAAGAGCCTTAGATGCATAATATATCTTTATTCCAAAAGAATCCTTAGCCTCTTAATTGATAATTTCAAAGAGTAGGAATTATTAAGGTTTTCAAAATTCATCTCACACTACTATTTTGTATCAAATTACTTAGGATTCTTAGTCTTATATTTGCAAGTGATGGGAAAGAATATGCAATGTCTTTTGTGACTTCAAAGGATATATTGTATAATAAAAATAATAAAAATATAGTGTATAGTTACTACTGATATAGTTAATCTTTTAATCTAAAAAGATTAACAGTATGCATTGAAGATTCCAAATCAATTTTGTTTCTGAAGTTGTACAATCTCCTAGATACCAAAATGGTGCTTGGATAAAAAGTCCATGATGGAAAGAAGCAGTTATAAATGTTGTAAGTTTCATTTTTGAACCCTTCTTGGGGAAAACACACTACTATTTGAGATTGGTACAAATAAACCCTCTCTTATTTGTTTTGACATCATGTGATACATTTTAATTCCTAATAAAGTGATTTTCCTAAGGGCGCCTATCAAGTGTTTCCCTTTCTTGTGTTTAGTTTTTTTTTTTCCTTAGGTAGAAATATAAAGGGGTATAAAAAATGTAAATGAAAAAATGGATACATGCAATATATAGGGAAAATAGGGGTTTTTTAAAATCGGCAAGGCATATTGGGAGGGGGTTAAAAAAATGATTTTGGGAAGTATTTTCCAATATTTTTTGAAAATAGGGGTATTGTTTCATATGCCACGAAAGAACGTGCTATGGAATGGTTTCACTAAGTGAAGACCCCATGATCTCATCTGTCTTACCAAAAATCTCAACAAGATTCTCCCATACTTCATTTGGTGATGTTAATCCATCAAGCTAGAAAAGGAGGTCTCTGGATATGCTCAGACACAGGAGACCATAGGCCTCATCCCTCATGTTGTGCCATTTAATTTTCTCTGCAGCTGCATTGGGCTCTGCTTCTGTTTCCATAGTCACTCTGTAGAGGCCTTTCTCTCTCAACAGTATCTCCATCTCTGCTTTCCATTCAAATAATTTAAATGGAGTCAAGATGATCTTCTGAGATTGATCCATAGCTTAGAAATTGTCCCTTCAGTTAGCAGAATTCTCCGAGTCAATGATGTCGAACCTGCAATAACAAATTGGAAGGAGATAAATTGATCTACAAAGTCTTTGATACCATGTGGAAATTGAACCCAGGTGTTAGAACAATTACACTCACAAAAATTGCCAATTACACATGCAAATTACTCATAAAGGAGACTGAATATGGAGCAGAACACTAATCTGTATTGAATAAGTGTACAATAGCCAACCATGTGAAGTCATAGGATGCCACAAAAAATAATTACATGAGATATTCGAATTCATAAGGATTCCATTCAAATTTGGTAAAAAACAGGCTTACTAAATCTAAGCAAATCCCCCATAGGTGCATAAAGAGTTTCCAAATCTGTCTAGGAGCTCATGAATTGGAAAAATAAATTAGGCAAGCTAATAGGTGATGGAAGGACGAATCATACATGATTTTTGTAGGATAAAAGGGTGGAGGATTATGAGGAAAAAAAACAAGTTAACTTCACCTAGTCAAACTTTCCCAATTGCCTTAAAACTCAGAAAAAGCAGGCAATAAAGCAGAAAAAGTAGGCATGTGCTAGGAAGGCCAGGAATAAAGCAGATTTGATTCCAAGTGGTTTCCCAAGCACTCCATGACTCAAATTTATCAAGTTTGACCACTTTGGATGTGTGGAAGACAACTTGCATAAGGTGGAATATGGAAACTAGGCAAATAAGACAAAAATTGGATTAATTAATGTCGAAGGTAGCTAACTATGGGTTGCTTATTCTAACACCTTGAAAGGTTGTTATAGACATTATCTTAATATAAGAAAGGCGTTATAGTAATAATGAAAGTTCTAAAAGAATAATCGTACTCAAGTCCATAACAATTGGAATAACATGGATTGACTTAGATTTAAAAAGAAAAGGCAAATAGTTTTCCATGTGAAACGATGCATCTGTGTTTACACTATTTACACTTATAATAACAAGAAGTTATATAGGCTGTAAGATTCCCTACAGAATGTAAGTATCGATTAGCTTGATACTCAAGTAAATAATACCATAATGTGTATGATACAATAGTATATGCAGTACAACATCGATGAGGAAGCTAATAACCTATTAATGAGAAATTGATTTATACATATAAGTAATAGGTTGATACTTATTATACTAAGTAGGTTAAATAGGAAATCGAATTTCATATCCTAATGATAATTTTAGTATCAGTATAGATCGAAGCTCTTCCATGTATAAAAACCAATAGTACCATAAGTATAACATTGCGAGATATGTATACCAAAGTAGAAGTTACTATGTAACAAATATTACAAGTTTAGAGTCACAGTAAGTATCTTGACTATCACTAAGTTCGATAAAGATAGGAACCCATTTATTTGAACTTTGCTTACAAGGAAAATTGGAGAAAACAACTACATTACCTCAGGGAAGTTGCTTGGAATTTATCAGCTTATCTACTAAGCATTTTAATTGCAAATAGAAACACTTCTTGATACTTTATGAATTTAAAACGTTTACTTGTTCGATCATACCTGTAAACCTGTAAGAACCGGTAATCTTTCTGCGTTAGCATAAATCCTAAGTAATCCCAGGATTCAAAGTTAGATTCCACCTACTTGCCATAAAGAAGACTCATCAGTAAACTGAAATAAAACAATATGCAAGAAGACCTTATTTATGTTACAATAAGGAAATTGCTTAGTTAACATAATTTGAAAATATGCAATACTAATCATTGAACTGCTTCTTTTTCTACTAACCATTGGCTGTTAGTAAACCACAGATTCAACATTTTATGTTATCTCAAAAAATTAAATTTTTGTGAAAATTTGTGGTTTCGACATACTACCACATTAAAATCAAATACATTGCACCATGAAGGAATTCTAACTCATGTTATATTTCCTTCTAGCACAAGCACAAGCACAAGAGGATTTTTTAAAACAACATTGCACAATGGAGGACATCTTGCACATATTAGCTTTCCTTCTAACAGAAGCACAAGGGAATTTCAATATTTTCTCTAAAAATTTCAATATTTTACACCTAACACAAGCACAAGGGCATTTCTAATAACAACATTGCATGGTGAATGAAATCTAACATGTTCTATCTTCCATATTGTTACAACCACATTGCCATCAAATGCATTGCACCATGAAGGAATTCTAACGCGTGTTAGGTTTCCTTCTAACACAAGCATAAGGGAATTTGTTACAACAACATTGCACAGTGAAGAAAAGCTAACACATGTTAACTTTCCTTCTAGTACAAGCATAATGGAATTTCTAACAACAAAATTGTATGGTGAATGAAAGCGAATGTGTGTTAGCTTCCCTACCGGTACAACCACATTGACAGCAAATACATTGCACGATGAACGAAATCTAACACATGTTAGCTTTCATTCTAGCACAAGCACAAAGGAATTTCTTACAATAATATTCCATAATGAAGGAAATCTAACGCATGTTAGCTATTAGCTTTCCTTCTAACAAACACAAGGGAATTTCTAAAACCATTCCATGTTGAATGAAAGTTAATGTGTGTTACCTTTGCTATTGGTACAACTACATTTCCATAAAAGACATTGTGCCATGAAGGAAATCTAAAACATGTTAGCTTTATTTCTAACACAAGCATAAGGGCATTTCTTAAAACATTGCACAGCGAAAAAAAAAATGCATGTTATCTTTCTATGTCCCTTCTAGCACACACACGAGGGAATTTCTAACAACAACATTGCAAGGTGAATGAAAGCTAGCACATGTTAGCTTTCCTACCAATACAACCACATTTCCATCAAATACAATGCACCATGAAGGAATTATAACACATGTTAGTTTTCCTTTTCACACAACGACAAAGGAATTTATTACCACAACATTGTGTAGTGAAGGAAAGCTAATGCATGTTATATTTCCTTCTAACACAAGAAAAAAGGAATTTCTAACAGAAACATTTCACGGTGAATGAAAGCTAATGCATGTTAGCTTTCCTACCACTACAACTACATTTCCATCAAATACACTGCACCATGTAGAAAATATAACGCATGTTATATGTCTTTCTAGCACAAGGATAAGGGCATTTATTACAACAACATTGCTCAGTGAAAGAAATCTAACGCATGTTAGCTCTCCTTCTAGCACAAGCGCAAGGGCATTTCTAACAACAACATTGCATGGTGAATGAAAGCTATCACAACTTAGCTCTCCTACTGGTACAACCACATTTCAATTAAATATATTGCACCATGAAGGAATTCTAACGTATGTTAGCTTTCCTTCTAGAACAAGCACATAGTCATTTCTTATAACAACATTGCATAGTGAAGGAAAGTTAACACATGTTAGTTTTCCTTCTAACACAAGAGCAAGGGCATTTCAAGCTAGTTAATTCAACATAGGACACCCCTCACGATAAAATTCAATCGGGGACTCAATCCAATGTAGGGGATTCAACTATAACACCCCTTTCCTATCCAATTCCATGGCTTGAAGCTTGCCTTACTTGGTAATCTAAGAACCTAGGGTTTTTTTCAATGAGACCACACAATTTCATGAAACCACATCTCGTGCTTGATCTCTACTCTATTTATGTTTTAGCCCTTATATTGATCATTTTCAATTTGAAATTCTTCAAGAAATATAGAAAAGCGATATATCCAAACCATGTATAAGGGGATCCTAATACAGTCCTAGCTCAAAATTCAGAGTAGAATAAAAGTTAAGAAAATATTATGTAAGTCATCATTAGTTGTAATCCTTTTTGGATGGATTGGACATGGAAAAATGGCAAATATGTATTCTCTATTAAAAAATGAATCTCTAGCTAACTTATAGCAAGGCTATGGCTTAGTTACAATAGTCACTAGAAATTGATGCAAAAGTTGTAGTAGCTTCAAGGAAATGTATGTAGATTTGTAAATTCAAAATGATCTGTCGACAAAACAATCCCTTTATCAAAGCCTTCACATTTGGTTTTCAATTAAAAATGGGCTTAGGAAAGCTCATATTAATGGTACACTAGTTGATATCGGTAATTGTTTTATTTTATTTGAAGAGGTAAATATTTTACTCTTAACACATGTGAAGGAAAGCCAACACATGTCAACTTTCCTTCTAGCACAAGCACAAGGGCATGCATAACAACAACATTGCATGGTGA
The DNA here is from genome assembly GCA_001517045.1 of Pseudotsuga menziesii. Classification (NCBI taxonomy): domain Eukaryota; kingdom Viridiplantae; phylum Streptophyta; class Pinopsida; order Pinales; family Pinaceae; genus Pseudotsuga; species Pseudotsuga menziesii. Next base: position 154,740 of record LPNX010067101.1, read on the forward strand.
ATGAAAGCTAGCATGAGTTATATTTCCTACTGGTACAAACACATTTCCATCAAATACATTTCTCCATGAAGTAAATCTAACATGGTTAGATTTCCTTCAAGCACAAGAACAAAGGTTTCTTGCAAACAACATTATACAATTGAGGGTTTCTTATCTTTCCTTCTAAAAAGCACAAGAGAATTTCTAACAACATTGCATGGTGAATGAAAGATAACATGTGTTATCTTTGCTACTTGTACAACTATGTTTCCATAAAATACATTGTGCCATGAAGGAAATCTAACACATGTTATCTTTCCTTCTAGCACAAGTACAAGGGCGTCTCAATATTTTCTCTGAAATGTTCAATATTTTATTCCTAGCACAAGAACAAGGGTGTTTCTAATACCAACATTGCATGGTGAATTAAAGTTAATGTGGGTTATATTTCCTATTGTTATAACCATGTTACCACCAAAGACATTGCAACATGAATAAATTCTAACGCATTTTAGCTTTCCTTCTAACACAAACATAAAAGCAATTCTTACAACAACAATGCACAGTGAAGGAAATCTAACACATGTTAACTTTCCTTCTAGCACAAACACAAGAGAATTTCTAACAACAACATTTCATGGTGAATGAAAGCTGAGACATGTTATATTTCCTACCATTACAAACACATCTCCATCAAATACATTACTCCATGAAGGAAATCTAACACATGTTAGCTTTCCTTCTAGAAAAAGCACAAAGGTTTCTTACAACAACATTTCACAATTAAGGTTTTATTAGATTTCCTTCTAACAAACACAAGGGAATTTTCTAACAACATTGCACAGTGAATGAAAGCTAACACATGTTAGCTTTGCTACTTGTACAAATACATTTCCATAAAATGCATTGTGTCGTGAAGGAAAGCTAACACATGTTACCTTTCCTTCTAGCACAAGTACAAGGGCATTTCAATATTTTCTCTGAAGAGTTCAATTATTTACTCCTATCACAAGGGAATTTCTGATAAGAACATTTCATGGTGAATTAAAGTTAACGTGTGTTAGATTTCATACCAATACAACCACGTTTCCATCAAATACATTGCACCATGAATAAATTCTAACGCATGTTAACTTTCCTTCTACTAACAAGCATAAAGTCATTTCTTACAACAACATTGCACAGTGAAGGAAATATAACACATGTTAACTTTCCTTCTAGCACAAGCACATAGGAATTTCTACCAACAACATTACATGGTGAATGAAAGCTAACACATGTGATATTTCCTACCGGTAGAAACACATTTCCACCAAATACATTGCTCCATGAAGGAAATGTAACACATGTTATCTTTCCTTTTAACACAATCACAAAGGTTTCCTACAAAAACATTACACAATTAAGGGTTTCTTAGCTTTCCTTCTAACAAGCACAAGGGAATTTATAACAACAGTGCATGGCAAATGAAAGCTAATGCATGTTAGCTTTGGTACTTGTACAACTACATTTCCATAAACTACATTGTGCCATGAAGAAAATCTAACATATGTTACATTTCCTCCTAGCACAA
>LPNX010067101.1:159693-177540 GCA_001517045.1 Pseudotsuga menziesii
AAAAAATCTCTACACATTGGTTAATTAAAGGGTTGATCCAAATTTGAGTTTGGTTTGTATTTCCTTGCGTACCAAGTGTTATACTTACTATTGAAACAAGACCACTGCAATAAAATCTAGGTTTGAGGAGGAACCTTTACTATAAATAGAATATCAATTTAACACTTGCTCAAATCCCATAGAGGTAATAATAATTTCCCAATAGTTATAAAGCTAGATAAATTCAAGAATCTTGGAAAAAATTAGTATAAATTACTTGAGTAATACAAAGACCAAATTGGAATAATTACAAAAGATTAGAGTGCTTCACATGGATAATCTAAATGAAGATGTCAAACAACATGGGTGACCACCAATATTTGAAGAGGAGAAATTGGTCTTTGAATGTATTATGTATATGATGAAAGAGAGGTAATAAGAATTTCCCCAATAGTTATAAAGCTATATAAATTCAAGAATCTTGGAAAACTGTATAAACTACTTGAGTAATACCAAGACCAAATTGGAAGAATTACAAAAAATTAGAATACTTCACATGGATAATCTAAATGAAGATGTCAAACAACATGGGTCAGCACCAGTATTTGAACAAGGGAAATTTGTCTTTAAATGTATTATGTATATGATGAAAGTGGGTGTTGATTCATTTTTTAAATATGAAGGTGCACATGCATTTCTATAGAATCTCCACAATGTACCATATTGAGGAAAGTTTGAGCACATTAATATTCATTAATGCAAGCATACTTACATTGTTTGCAATTTAAAAAAAGACAACCAATTAGTAGTTTAAAGAAAAGATAATCCAAATTAGTAGTAGACATGAATTTACACCTTTCTTTTTTTATCAGGCTTGAGAGACAACTATGAGCATTAAGAGAAAATTGCAAATCATATTTCCTTTGATCATAGACAACCAAAATATGTTTGGGGTGTGTAATGCCTTTCCTATTGTTGATGAACAATTGGGTGTTCTAATAAATGGGGAATATTTGTAACAACATAAGGAGAGTCATCATTACATTACACATGCATCAATTTTCTATCCATGGATTTGCATATTGTACCCAATTTATTTATGAAAAAAATGTAAGGGCATGTAATTTTAGCAATGAAATATGTTTGGGACAAATTCCTCAATCTTTGATGTATGGAATAATTTTTTGGCCTTCCAAAATAAGTCATCAAGCCCAAGATCATGAACTGATTTGATTTCTAGATATGATTTTGTATGGCATACATCATGTAGAGGTTTGATAAAATCCTGCAAGGAAGGGAAGCAAAGTTTTTGTAGGCTTATCTTAGAGCCATATTCTAAAATCATGTAGCCTCAACACCACTTTCTACACAATACATTTCACATACAACCACCACTTGTTGTCAAATAGATCATAAGTCTCTTCTAGTTGCAAACAAGTCATTACCTAATCAAGTGCCGATATAAGGTAGGATCAACCAAATCTAAATCTCCATCACAAAGTCAATTTATTTAAAACTATGGGAGGAAACATCTGTTTGCAATCTAACCCATGAAATATTTTAAAAATTCTAGAGCATACTTCCTTTGTCCAAGGAAGAATTCCCCTGTAGCCTACCATACCATTAATCCTAAAAAATAATGTAGTTGACCAATAGCCTTCATCTCAAATCCACTGGACAATTTTTTTTTGCACAATACGAAGAGATGATTAAGGTTCTTTGTAGGGATAAGATCATCTGCGTATACACTCAAGGAAAGTAGACCATATTTATCAACTGTGAAATCAGATTTGGATCTGTAGGAGCTTTTGAAAAACCCAAACGGTGTAACTAGTCATTAATCCTAGCATATCACACCTGTGGTGCTTATCTCAGCCCATAAAGAGTGTTCTCCAACCTGCAAACATGGGAATTTTTTTCATGTATCCGAAAGAATTTTTGGATGCTTTATGTACACCACTTACTCAATCACACCATTTTAAAATGTTGTCTTTAGATCCATCTGATATAAAGACCAACCAAAAGAAGAAGACAAAGATTAATGATTTTGATAGAGATATACCTGGAAACTTGAACAAATGTCTCATCATACTAAACTCCCTATTTTTTCAGTGGGCTTAGCAGTTAAGAACATTTGTTTCCTCCTAAGAGGTCACAGTTTCAAATCCGAAGGGGGGTATAGTGTAAGTACAGGTTCATAGAATTTAGTTGTCAAATCTCTATTTGAAGGGAGGCCTTGTCCCACAAATAATGGGTCTCATACACCAATTTGGTTTTTGGCTTGGTTGTGACCTTAAAATTAGATTATTAGTATTATTATCATTTGTGAGAACTGAGAACCTTCTAAAAACAAATTTCTATATAAACTTTTAAATACTCCCATCATATGCATGCTTAATTTTTTAAAGCTCACTAACTTTGCAATCAGTCTTAGAACCATCTCCCAAACATCATTCTTAATAATGGACTTATACTCCACTACCATGGCATCACACCATCCTTGCTTTGTATTTAATTGCCTCCTCAAAGCTAGAAGGCTCGGTTTAAAGGTTTGAAGGCATCAATGCAACATAATTTTAAACTTCTTAGGTGGATGGCTCACTTGAAATGTTGATTTGGGTAGGCCAGCTTGTTCCATTGCATCTTGGAAGGCTTTAGAAATCCATTTTGGCTTCCCGGATAAACTGGAGGGTGGTAGGGAATGTCCATTAGCTGATTTCAATCTGATCTAAATTTTATTGATTCATCTGATTGTAGATTTGAATTTGGTACAACATATATTTTTTCCTCCTCAATTACTGTGGGAGGATCCTGTGTGTTGGTAGACCATCAACCCTCACAGAACTTCACATCACAGCTAACTATTTCCTTTCATTGTGATGGAATGTAAATTGTGTAGCCTCTAGGATTCTCATTGTACCCCATAAAATTCCCATTAATACTAGATGGCTCAAACTCAGTCTTTTCATCAACAACATGAATATAAATTCAACCACCAAATATACAAATTGAGATACATGTGGCTTCTCACTACTAAAATTTTCTTCTATTTTTTCCCTCAGGAACCTTGTATAGACACCTCATTAAGATGTAGACATCTAGATAACATGCATCAGTCCATATATTCCTATACAAGTTTCACATGAATAACGGTCTAAGCTATCTCAAAGATGGCCTTGTTTTTTTCATTTTGCAACCCCATTTTGTTGTAGATTGTATGGTACCTTTTTTCAACCCCATTTGTTTTGGATTGTGCAGTACAATAAGAAACCTCTCAAATTTTGCTGTGTGTTGTATGATACCTTCTCACAATCCCATTTTTTTGTGGGTTGTATGGCACTATAAGTGCCCTCTTGACTCCCGCTAAAGGTTGTTCTAGGTGGGAGCACGAAGCACCAAATTTTAAAAAACTTTGGAGGCATTTTTTATATAATATATATATTTAATATATTTTGATACATATATTATCCAAAAAATCATGCAGAATTTTGAATTAATTACAGAAAATATGAAAACATAGATTTAACTAGTGCATTAATGATGGTCATTAAAGAATTAACCATTTACTACACATGTAATATCAACCATCTAGCAGAGATAAAATAGTCATCAAATAATCAACCACAACATCAACCTTCACATTTCAACATATAGCATTTGTCATCAACACACTGTAGAATATAATTCAACCATAAAATGAAACAGATCATCATATTCAAGAACAAAGAGTGGTAATATGGAATGAACAATGCAAAGTTCAAACTTAAACTGTTATATAATGTTGACAAAATAAGTCGTAGTAAATATAAATGACTTTAGAAACTAGATTCTAAACTAAAAAAGGCAAATAAATCTATTGTCGACTTAGCTTTGCACTTTCCATGAGAAACTTCTAATCTTTTTTCCCATGATATAACGAGAGGAGTTCCTTGTGCTTCTTAGTATGTAAAATATTGTGGCAGTTGTTAATAGCTTTAATTTTTGTTCTAGAGAACAAATTTGCTATTGTAAGTGGAGATAAAATGATTTGTATTTGGTACTATGAGCAAGATAATAAATGGTAATCAATTTCTTTCTCTACATCAATCTATAATGTTCTTGCTAAGAAAATTAAATGTGTTTGTATTAACAAAAATAGACATACAAATATAATAGTCAGGATCCCCTCCATAATCAAAAGGATAACTTCATATAAGATGAGGAGTACAAAACTTGAAACCGAATTTTTTTTTTGGATCCTAAACTAAAACTGATAATACCGTAAGACAAGTGAAAGGAAACTTATGTGTCACCATCTTTGTAAGGATCACTGCTGGGCAGACAGGGATCACTAAAGATGGAGGAGGGCCCAACTGAGGGATTTGGTTGAAGATTTTTTCTTATATCCTCATTCCAAAGGTGTTGTCCACTTCAACATTTACACTCAGCTCATTGGATAATGTAACTTAAATTGGATATGAGCTTGGCCATGGGACAAATTACTTGCTTGGTTCGCAAGATATTTTTATTCCCAATGCCTTCTAAAGTTTCTTGCTTTTAGGTCTTCATTGATTCAATCTGTTCCAGCACTATTTTCAACAACTCAACCATATTCTTATGTGATTCTAGCAGAATCTTGGGAGTTGCAAACCTCTATTCTTCTGACATTTTTCAAAATAAACCATGTAACTTATATTTCACTCATATTCCATGTACAATAGGTTATCCAAAAGATTCTATAGTGTACCATCACTTTTTTTGGGACATGTTTCCGACATCATGTATGGGTTTGTTCATGTTTGACATGTAAATGTCCTTTTCCTCGCAATGATCACACTTTGCACACTCCTGTGGTGGCCATCTACTAGATGCACTAGAAATTTCTTGGGATAGACCAAGACTAGGAGTCTGGGAGTCTACATTCTATCATCAATTCCGAAGAAACATATCGAGACCTCTTTGAGAACTTTTTCCCTATTCTCTTTGTAACTCTATTTACAAAATAATATCTCAAGAGTGTGAAATTAGAAACTCAACAAAGATAACAATACCCCCAAGTCTTGAACTAATATTTTATCCTTAATACATAGTTTCCTTGGAGAGTAGCCGAATGTCAATATTCTTTTGAAGACCCATTTCATGATTCTGTTACAAAAACTATGTATTTTCATTTTGCAACTGCATATTGTTTGCTGATTATCTAAAGTTCTAAACTTATATTAAAAGTGGTCCTAAACCTTTTGAAAATATTGATTACATTTTCTATGGTATGTGCACCTAATTGATGGAAAACCATCAAAGAATAATATCACTTAGTTAGGAGGCTTAGCTGTAAAAAGAAATAAAATAATATTCACAATTTGGTCCAAGCTATAACTTAGACTATATATGAAATAAATAAGTCTCCATTATGTCCTCTCTTCCTATACCCTACCCGTCAAGCTCTCTTGGAAATCAAGGACATATTCTTCTCTTGGCTATATATTTAGATTTTAGCTATAGATTTAGTGTTTTATCTTTCGCTGCTTCAATATTAGTCTGGGAGTTACTTTTTCACTCCCACTTTGTACGTACACTGGATGTTGTACGTAAAATTTTAGAATACCCTTTTGTCCACTATATAGTAGCAAGTAGTTGTGCACATGATCCATGGTTATCAATTCCACTTAGCGGGGTAGGAATATATATTTTTTATGGCTCAAGGGAGATGAACTTACAAGGATTGGTCCTGTTAATTTATTAAAAGATGCATCCAACCATTCTATCCTACAATTTATGCCCAACAATTGATGAAGCCTTCCTATGAAGGAATTTTTGCATATAACAAAGTATTTAATCTGGGTAGGTCAATAATTCCCTTAGGGTTGTATCCATTGAGCTTATTAACAAATAGGTGTAATACCATCATTCTTTTGAGAATAAAAAACACTTTATCTTAGGGAATTTAAATAATATCACATGCATGCAAGGAAATAAGGAAGGGTTAGACCTGTAATCTACTCAGGTAAGGAATCAACTTAGAGATTAATTGAATTGAATAAAAGGTCTGATTTGATTTCCAATAGGCTATGAACTCCCTTTGGTGTTATATTGCCCCATTCAAACCCTACAAAACAAATTAAATTGAGATGTAGTAGAAATTGATTTAGCTTACTTACTTGGTTATTGACCTTTAGATCCATCATTTTTCTAACTCTTATTGTAACTCTAACACTGCTAATTTATCTTAGGAACTCCAATATATTCTAAATGTATATACCACCTTGCACTTTACAAGAAACTATTTCACTTTACGTTAACAAAAACTAACCATGTTTAAATGAAAAAGGATAATTAATGTGAAGTTGTCAATCATCATTATAATATATTCTCTTTTCTCCAATACTAGTTTCCATACCACCTACCAAACTATGCATCTTTGACAATCATTAACACTTTCAACACTTTGAATGTAGAATTATCCATGTATCAGATGTAAGCAACATTTCAAGAATAAACCAATCATGCCTATGTACTCACTGGTATGTCATTCAATGCTTTAATACCTCACTCATTCAATATATTACTATGCTCTTCAACCTGCAAGAAACATGGTTTTGGGTGAATTCATTCAACATGTAATTTTGTTGGTTCAAATATTTTCTACACATTTGGGTACTTTCCCCAAGTACCTTTGAGGCATTGATCACACCTTAATTTGATTGACAATTCTCAATAATTGTGGGTGGAAGATAGGTAGGATTTTGTTGTGGACATGGCTCCAAGGTGAATCACTATATTAATAGATACTATGTGATTGTACAAAACAATATTTGTAGTTTGAGTGAGTTTGAAAGCCTTTAGTGTTAGCATCTCTAGATCATTGATCTATGTATGAAGAATTAAGATAAATAATTTGGGTATAATTTGTAAATGCAAGAATATCCAAACATATATTTTCTTCTCATGAAGCTTCCTAGGGCCAACCAAGATCATCCTTTGTGCTCAACTAAAACTCATGAAATCATGTAACAATAAAAGATCATAATTTGATGAAACTGCATCTCGTGCTTGATCTCTCCTATATTTATGTTTAATTCCTAGTATAATCACTCTCAATTTGAAATTACTCAAGGGATATAAAAATTGATATATCCAAACCATGTATTTGGCACAAAAATCCACATATATTCTTCAACAGAAACAACAAGGTGTAATGGGATCCTAATATAGTCCTAGCTCAAATTTTAGACTAGAAGAAAAGATTAGAAAATATTATGTAAGTCCCCATTAGTTGTAATACTTTGTGGATGGATTGGACATGGAAAAAGGTTAAATATGTCTTCTCCATTAAAGGAGGAATCTCTGACTACCTTATAGAAAGGCTATCGTTTAGTTACAATAGTCACTAGAACTTGGTGCAGAAGTTGTAGTAGCTTCTGGGAAATGCATGCTGATTTGTAAATTCAAAATGCTCTGCAAACAAAACATATCCTTTATAAAAGCCTTCATATTTGATTTCCAGTTGAAAACAATATTAGGAAAGCTCAGATCAATGGTACACTAGTTGATATCAGTGAATGTTCTATTTTCTTTGAAGAGTTCAATATTTTACTTCTAGCACAAGCACAGGGGCATTTCTAACAACAACATTGCATGGTGAATGAAAGCTAACATGTGTTATATTTCCTACTTTTACAAGCACATTTCTATGAGATACATTGCACCATGAATGAATTCGAATCCATGCTATCTTTCCTTCTAACACAATGGGAAGTTTTTACAACAACATTGCATAGTCAAGGAAATCTAATACATGTTAACTTTCATTTTAGCACAATCACAAGGGAATTTCTAAAAACACCAGTGGATGGTGAATGAAAGCTAATGCATGTTAACTTTCCTACTGGTACAACCACATTGCCATCAAATACATTGCACCATGAAGATAATCTAACACATGTTAGATTTCCTTCTAGCACAAGAACAAGGGTTTCATACAAAAACATTGCATAATGAAGGAAATTTAATGCAAGGAAAGATAATGCATGTTATCTTTCCTTTTAACAAGCACAAAGTAATTCCAAACAACATTGCATGGTGAATGAAAGCAAATGTCTGTTAGCTTTGCTACTGGTAAAACTACATTGCCATAAACTACATTGTGCCATGAAGGAAATATAACGCAAGTTAGCTTTCCTTATATCATGAGCATAAAGGAATTTATTACAACAACATTGTATAGTTAAGGAAAGCTAATGCATGTTAGCTTTGTGTGTTCCTTCTAGCACAAACACAAGGGCATTTCTAACAACATTACATGGTGAATAAAATGTATTATATGTTAGCATTCCTATTGGTACAACCACATTGCCATCAAATACATTGCACCGTGAAGGAATTCTAACACATGTTAGATTTCATTATCGCACAAGCACAAGGGAATTTTTTACAACAACATTGCAAAGTGAAGGAAAGCTAATTCATGTTAACTTTCCTTCTAACACAAGGGCATTTCCAACAACAGCATTGTGTGGTGAATGAAAGCTAATGCATGTTAGCTTTCCTACTGGTACAACTACATTGCCATCAAATACATTGCACCATGAAGAAAATCTAATGCATTTTAGCTTTCCTTCTAGAACAAGGATAAGGGAATTTCTTACAACAAGATTTCTCAGTGAAGGAACCTTCTAGCACAAGCACAAGGGTATTTCTAACAACAAAATTTCATGGTGAATGAAAGTTAGCACATGTTAGCTTTCCTACTAGTACAACCACATTGTAATCAAATACATTGCACCATGAAGGAATTTTAACGCATGTTAGATTTCCTTCTAGCACAAGCACAACAACATTTATTACAACAACATTCCATAGTGAAGGAAATCTAACACATTTTATCATTCTTTCTAGCACAAGAACAAGGGAATTTCAATCTAGGTAAATATAGCTAGGACACCCCTTTCCCATCCAATTCCATTGCATAAATATTGCTTTACTTGTCAATTTGAGAAGCTTACATTTTGTTCTATGATACCTAATGCAAACATTTGCATTGGGAGGTCAAATTCAAAAAACTCTTCTCTAATAGTAGGTGGAATTCTTCATGACATCCATGAAGCCTATACACGCCTCATGGAAGTTCTGAACCTTGATTCTACTTCTCAGTTCTAGATCTAGGCCCTGGGTTCAAGTCAACATGTGTCCTTGAATGACTTTTGGATGTGAGTGAAAACCCACGTAAAATGCAATACGAGACTCATATCGACAAACCATCAATTATGTTGTATCTGATGTAGGGAGTTCTACTACAACACCCCTTTCCCATCCAATTCGATGGATCAAAGCTTACCTTACTTGGGTATCTAAGAAATTAGGGTTTTATTCAATGACACCACATAATTTGATGAAACCACATCTTGTGCTTGATCTCTACTATATTTATGTTTTAGTCCTAGTATTGATCACTGTCAAATTGCCAATTTGAAACTCCTCAAGGGATATTGAAAATTGATATATCCAAACAATATATTTGTCACAAAAATCCATATATATTATTCAACAAAAACAACAAGGTATAATGGGATCCTAATACAGTCCTATCTTAGAATTCAAACTAAAAGAAAAGATAAGAAAATATTATGTAAGTCACTGTTGGTTTTAATCCTTCATGGATGGATTGAACATGGAAAAATGGTAAATATGTCTTCTCTATTAAAGGAAGAATCTCTAGATATCTTATAGCAAGGCTATGGATTAGTTACAATAATCATTAGAACTTGGTGCAAAAGTTGTAGTAGTTTCTGGGAAATGTATGTAGATTTCTAAATTTTAAATGCTTTGCAGACAAAAACTCCCTTTATCAAAGCCATCATATTTTGTTTCTAGTTGAAAACAGGCTTAGGAAAGCTCATATCGATGGTACACTAGTTGATATCAATGAATTCTCTATTATCTCTGAAAAATTCAATATTTTACTCCTACCACAAGCACAAGGGAATTTCTAGCAACAACGTTGCAAGGTGAATGAAAGCTAACGTGTGTTACCATTTCCTACTAGTACAACAAAATTTCCATCAAATATATTGCACCATGAAGGAATTGTAACATGAGTTAGATTTCCTTCTAACATAAGAATAAGGGAATTTCTTACAACAACATTACATAGTGAAAGAAAGATAACACATGCTAACTTTCCTTCTAGCGCAAGCACACGGGAATTTCTAACAACAACATTGCATGGTGAATGAAAGCTAATGCATGGAATTAACTTTCCTATAGGTGCTACCACATTAAAATCAAATACATTGCACCATGAAGAAATTCTAACGGATGGTATATTTCCTTCTAGAACAAGCACAAGCACAAGAGGATTTTTTAAAACAACATTGCACAATGAAGGAAATATTACACATGTTAGCTTTCCTTCTAACATAAGCACAAGGGAATTTCAATATTTTCTCTAAACAATTCAATATTTTACACCTAACACAAGCACAAAGGAAATTTGTAATAACAACATTGCATGGTGAATGAAATATAACATGTGGTATCTTCCCTATTGTTACAACCACATTGCCATCAAATGCATTGCACCATGAAGAAATTATAACACATGTTAGGTTTCCTTCTAACACAAGCATAAGGGAATTTGTTACAACAAAATTGCATAGTGAAGGAAAGCTAACACATGTTAGCTTTCCTTCTAGCACAAGCACAAGGGAATTTCTAACAACAAAATTGTATCTTGAATGAAACATAATGTGTGTTAGCTTCCCTACCAGTACAACTACATTGACATCAAATACATTGCACGCTAAAGGAAATCTAACACATGTTAGCTTTCATTCTAGCACAAGCAAAAAGGCATTTCTTACAATAATATTCCATAATGAAGGAAATCTAACGCATGTTAGCTATTAGCTTTCCTTCTAAGAAACATAAGGAAATTTCTAAAACCATTCCATGGTGAACGAAAGCTAACGTGTCTTACCTTTTCTACTGGTACAACTACATTCCCATAAAATACATTGTGCCATGAAGGAAATCTAAAACATGTTAGCTTTCTTTCTAACACAAGAATAAGGGCATTTCTTACAACATTGCACAATGAAAAAAATATAACGCATGTTAGCTTTCTGTGTTCCTTCTAGCACAAACATGAGGGAATTTCTAACAACAACATTGCAAGCTGAATGAAAGCTAGCGCATGTTAGCTTTCCTACTGATACAACCACATTTCCATCAAATACATTGCACCATGAAGAAATTCTAACACATGTTAGTTTTATTTTTTGCACAAGGACAAAGGAATTTCTTACCACAACATTGTGCAGTGAAGGAAAGATAATGCATGTTATCTTTCCTTCTAACACAAGAACACATGAATTTCTAATAGCAACATTTCATGGTGAATGAAAGCTAATGCATGTTAGCTTTCCTACCAGTACAACTACATTTCCATCGAATACACTACACCATGTAGAAAATATAACGAATGTTATATTTCTTTCTAGCACAAGGATAAGGGCATTTATTACAACAACATTGCTCAGTGAAAGAAAGCTAATGCATATTAGCTCTCCTTCTAGCACAAGCACAAGGGAGTTTCTAACAACAACATTGCATGGTGAATGAAAGCTAACACAAGTTATCTCTTGTACTGGTACAAACACATTTCAATTAAATATATTGCACCGTGAAGGAATTCTAATGCATGTTAGCTTTCCTTCTAGCCCAAGCACATAGTCATTTCTTACAACAAGATTGCATAGTGAAGGAAAGATAACACATGTTAGTTTTCATTCTAACACAAGAAAAAGGGCATTTCGAGCAAGGTAAATCAAGATAGGACACCCCTGACGATAAAATTCAATCGAGAACTCAATCCAATGCAGTGGCTTCAACTAGAACACCCCTTTCGTATCCAATGCCATGGCTCGAAGTTTGCCTTACATGGTGATCTAAGAACCTAGGGATTTGTTCAATGAGACCACATAATTTGATGAAACCACATCTCATGCTTGATCTCTACTCTATTTATGTTTTATCCATAGTATTGATCATTGTCAATTTGAAATTATTCAAGGGATATAGAAAATCGATATATCCAAACCATATATAAGGGGATCCTAATACAGTCCTAGCTCAAAATTCAGAATAGAATAAAATCTAAGAAAATATTATGTAATTCATCATTAGTTGTAATCCTTTGTGGATGGATTGGACATGGAAAAATGGTAAATCTGTATTCTCTATTAAAAAAAGAATCTCTAGCTAACTTATAGCAAGGCTATGGCTTAGTTATAATCGTCACTAGAATTTGGTGCAAAATTTGTAGTAGCTTCTAGGAAATGTAGTAGATTTGTAAATTCAAAATGATCTGTAGATAAAAAAATCTCTTTATCAAATCATTCACATTTGGTTTCCAATTAAAAATGGGCTTATGAAATCTCATATCAATGGTACGCTAGTTGATATCAGTGATTGTTCCATTTTATTTTAAGAGGTCAATATTTTACTCTTAACACATGTGAAGGAAAGCTAACACATGTCAAATTTCCTTCTAGCACAAGCACAAGGACATTTATAAAAACAACATTGCATGGTGAATGAAAGCTAACACGAGTTATATTTCCTACTGGTACAAACACATTTCCATCAAATAGATTTCTCCATGAAGTAAATCTAACACGGTTAGATTTCCTTCAAGCACAAGAACAAAGGTTTCTTACAACAACATTATACAAATGAGGGTTTCTTATCTTTCCTTCTAAAAAGCACAAGAGAATTTCTAACAACATTGCATGGTGAATGAAAGATAACATGTGTTATATTTTCTCCTTGTACAACTATGTTGCCATAAAATACATTGCAACATGAAGGAAAGCTAGCACATGTTAGCTTTCCTTCTAGCACAAGTACAAGGGAATCTCAATATTTTCTCTGAAATGTTCAATATTTTACTCCTAGAACAAGCACAAGGGCATTTCTAATAACAACATTGCATGGTGAATTAAAGTTAATGTGTGTTATATTTCCTATCATTACAACCACATTACCACCAAATACATTGCAACATGAATAAATTCTAAGGCATGTTAGCTTTCCTTATAAGACAAGCATAAAAGAAATTCTTACAACAACATTGCACAATGAAGGAAATATAACACATGTTAACTTTCCTTCTAGCACAAACACAAGATAATTTCTAACAACAACATTGCATAGTGAATGAAAGCTAATGCATGTTAGCTTTCCTATAGATACAAACACATTTCCATCAAATACATTACCCCATGAAGGAAATCTAACACATGTTAGCTTTCCTTCTAGAAAAAGCACAAAGGTTTCTTACAACAACATTTCACAATTAATATTTTCTTAGCTTTCCTTCTAACAAGCACAAGGGAATTTTCTAACAACATTGCATGCCGAATGAAAGCTAACGCATGTTTTCTTTGCTACTTGTACAAATACATTTCCATAAAATACATTGTGCCATGAAGGAAAGCTAACACATGTTACCTTTCCTTCTAGCACAAGTACAAGGGTATTTCAATATTTTCTCTAAAGAGTTCAATTCTTTACTCCTATCACAAGGGAATTTCTAATAACAACATTGCATGGTGAATTAAAGCTAACATGTGTTAGATTTACTACCGATACAACCACATTGCCATCAAATACATTGCACCATGAAGAAATTCTAGTGCATGGTAGCTTTCCTTCTAACACAAGCATAAAGGCATTTCTTATAACAACATTGCACAGTGAAGGAAAGATAACACATGTTAACTTTCCTTCTAGCACAATCACAAGGGAATTTCTAACAACAACATTACATGGTGAATGGAAGCTAACATGTGTGATATTTCCTACTGGTAGAAACACACTTCCATCAAATACATTTCTCCATTAAGGAAATATAATACATGTTATCTTTCCTTTTAGCACAAGCACAAAGGTTTCGTACAAAAACATTACACAATTAAGGGTCTCTTAGCTTTCCTTCTAACAAGAAGAAGGGAATTCCTAACAACATTGCATGTTAGCTTTGGTACTTGTAAAACTAAATTGCCATAAAATACATTGTGCCATGAAGAAAAGCTAACAAATGTTACATTTCCTCCTAGCACAAGTATAAGGCAATTTCAATATTTTCTCTGAAGAGTTCAATATTTTACTCCTAGCACAAGCACAAGGGAATTTATAATAAGAACATTGCATGGTGAATGAAAGCTAACATGTGTTATATTTCCTACCAATACAACCACATTGCCATAAAATACATTGCACAATGAATAAATTCTAATGCATGTTAGCTTTCCTTCTAACACAATCATAAAGGCATTTTATAACAACATTGCATAGTGAAGGAAAGTTAACACATGTTAAATTTCCTTCTAGCACAATCACAATGGAATTTCTAACAACAACATTGGATGGTGAATGAAAGCTAACACATGTTAACTTCCCTACCATTACAACCACATTACAATCAAATTCATTGCACCATGAGGGAATTCTAACACACGTTAGTTTTCCTTCTAGTACAAGCTCAGGGGCATTTCTTACAACAACATTGCATGGTGAATGAAAGTTAATGCATGCTATCTTTACTACCGATACAAAGACATTTCCATCAAATACATTGCTCGATGAAGGACATATAACACATGTAAGCTTTCCTTCTAGCGCAAGAACAAAGGTTTCTTACAACAACATTACGCAATTAAGGGTTTCTTAGCTTTCTTTCTAGCAAGCACAACGGAATTTCTAACAACATTGCATGGTGAATGAAAGCTAACATAGGTTAGGTATGCTACTTGTACAACTACATTGCCATAAAATTCATTGTTTCATGAAGGAAATATAATACGTGTTAGCTTTCCTTCTAGCACAAGCATAAGGACTATTCTTACAAAAACATTGCATAGTGAAGGAAAGCTAACACATGTTAGCTTTCTGTGTTCCTTATAGCACAAACACAAGGGAATTTCTAACAACAACATTGCATGGTGATGAAATTTAGGACATGTTAGATTTCTTAGTGGTACAACCACATGGCCATCTAATACATTACACCATGAAGGAATTCTAACACAAGTTAACTTTCCTTCTATCACAAGCACAAGGGCATTTGTGACAACAATTCATAGTGAAGGCATGTTATATTTCCTTCTAACACAAACACATGGGAATTTCTAACAAAAACATTGTGTCATTAATGAAAGATAATGTCTGTTACCTTTCCTATCGGTACAATTACATTGACATAGAATGATGAGAGTGTCCCTAAACGACTCTTGGATGAGAGTGAAAACTCACCATAGAATGTAATCTAGAACTTAGATCGAAAATTCATCCATTTCGTTGGGTCCAATACATATGGATTTAGATAGGATATCCCTCTCCCATCTACTACCATGGCCCAAAACCTTATTTACCTGGCGATTTGAGAAGCTAGGGTTTTGTTCAATGAGACCCAATGCATTTCTTTTTGGGGGGGTTAAATTCAAAATACTCTTCCCCAAGAGAAGGTGGATGACTTTGTGACATCCACCGGGCCTAAACACATCTCCTAGAATTTGTATAACTTGATTATGCTTCTCAATTTTAAATGTAGGTTCCTAGACCAAATCAACATGTGTCCTTGAATGGCTCTTAGATGCGAGTTAAAACTCGCCATAAAATGTAATTCAAGACTCGGATCAAGAAACCATTGATTTTGTTGCATCCAAGACACAAGGCTTTAGCTAGAACACCCCTTTCCCATCAATTTCCATGGCTTAAAGTTTTCCTTACCTGACAACCTGAGAAACTAGGGTATTTTCAAATTCACAAAATTCTTTCCCAAAATCTTGTGGGTGACTTCATCACATCCAACAGACCTATACACACCTATTGGAAGTTTCAAAACCTGATTTTTCTGCTCAGTTCTGGACCTATCCCCCTAGACCAAATTAACATGTGTCCCTGAATGGTTATTGGTTGAGAGCTACAACTCGCCATAAAATTAAATCCATAACTTTGATCGATGAACTATTGATTGTGTTGGGTTCATGGCATAGGTATTCATCTACAATACCCCTCACCCATCTAGTTCCATGTCCCCAAGCTTGCTTTATCTGGAAATTTGAGAAGCTAGGGTTTCATTCAATAAAACCCAATTTAATTTTTGCATTGGGAGGTCAAATTCACGATACTCTTTCATGATATCCCATAGATGGATTCATCGCATCCACCAATCCTATACACATTTTCTAGAAGTTGCAAAATTCAATTCTGCGAATCAGTTACGGGTGTAAGCCCCTAGATCAAACTAACATGTGTACCTAAATGACTCTTATATGCAAGTGAAAATTTGCCATAAAATGACTCTTGATTTACCTAGCTTGATAAATTTCCTACCTAGTTTATGAACCTAAAATTTTGAACCAAGAAATATCAGATTAGATCCAAATAAGATCATATCATATCCAATAAGGTTCATATCATATCCGAAATTATGGTCAACCGAGAGGGTGGATGCATAGTTGTCTTTTTCTTCAAAATTCTGAATTTTGGTGCATGCAATCCTGCAGGATTTTGCTGGAAGATCTAGATCATGGGGAGAGAATTGATCACTCTTGTAATATGATATTTTTTCCAAAATATCCAAGTTATTACATATTTTCACACCAGAAGCAACATTAGAGGGAGAAAAGTCAAATTTCTCTTCACTTTCGGAAGCAATTACTGGTAAATTTTGCATAGAATTCAAAGGAAAATCACTAGTGAATGTTTGCATGGAAGTGCAGCAGTATTTTTATTCAATATCAGAGATTCAAATGTCTTCTTCTGTTTCAGAAATATGAGAAGATGAGATATCAGATATCTCATGAACTTCCAGAGCATCAGGAGAAGGAGTCACTTCATGGAGACTTTCTTCAATTTGAATTGAATGTGTAGAAGATTTTGCTTCATCTTCATCTTGAACAACTTCATCAGAGAGAGTAGAGGCTGAGAATTTTGAGTGAATAACTCTTGTGGTGCTGGATGTGATATGAAAAGTACTATTATGATCCTCATTGTGCTTGCCAAAGGTTCTGTCCAATTTTGTCCAGACTTCCTTTGGGTATTCAACAAAATCAATAAGGTAGTACAAGCTAGCAGAAAGGGTCAGACATATTGCTCCATAAGCTCTATCACCGTCATTTAGCCAGTCATTCTCATTCTCATAAGACTCTTTTCCAAGTCCAATAGACACCTCATAGAGACCTCGTCTCTTCAGAGATGCAATCATCTTCAACTTCCATTCCGAATAGCTTGTGAATGGGGTGAGAAGAGGGATTGATGAGTCCATTTGAAGTTGTACCTATTAAAACCTGAAAATCAAAACAAAAAGGGCACCGTAAGGTCATACATCCTACACATTTTAGGATTTCATAACACCCAGCATAGTCAATCAAGCAAGCTTGATCAACAAGTTCTTTACTTGGGATATTGAGTGGTAAGCCTTGGCTTCTGTTGCAGTGCTGGATTTTTGAACTATTGCTCAAATTTCATGGATAAATCTATCAAAAAGCTTGTTTTTGAGAGATTGATCTTCGTCCTGTCGTATGCTCTGATACCATATTAATCTTGCACATTGATCTAGGAACAAATAATCAATCTCATCAAGAAATAATCAACAATAACTCATGAAATGGAAATAATCGGGACCATAATTGGTTTCCTCTCTGTATATTTAATAAACAATAAAGGGTTACAATACGAATGCTGAGCAATGGCTTAACTCCATGAACAATTCGAATACCTAAGGATACAATTCGAATTCAGTGAGTGAGTCTAGCTTAACTGACTCTCAACCATTCAATATCACTCAGTTAACCACTTGACCAAAACCCTAATTGACTCACCAAA
>LPNX010067101.1:179047-199878 GCA_001517045.1 Pseudotsuga menziesii
AGAAAGCCATTTTAGCTTCCTAGATAAACTAGAGGGTGGTAGGGAATGTCCCTTACCTTAATTCAAGCTACTCTAAATTTTACTTATTCATCTGATTGTAGATTTGAATTTGGTACAACATATATTTTTCCCTCCTTAATTACTATGGGAGGATCCTGTGTGTTGGTAGACCATCAATCCTTATAGAACTTGACATCACAGCTAACTATTTCCTTTCATTGTGATGGAATGTAAACTGTGTAGCCTCTAGGATTCTCATTGTACCCTATAAAAGTCCCCTTGATACTAGATGGCTCAAACTCGGTCTTTTCATCAACAACATGAATATAAAGTCAACCACCAAATATACAAAATGAGATGCATGTGGCTTCTCACTAGTAAAAGTTTCTTCCAGTTTTTCCCCCAGGAACCTTGTGTAGACACCTGCTTAAGATGTAGACATCTAGATAACATGCTTTAGTCCATATATTCATGTACATATTTCACATCAATAATGGTCTAAGCTATCTCAAAGATGGCCTTGTTTTTTCATTTTGCAACCCCATTTTGTTGTAGATTGTATGGTACCTTTTTGCAACCCCATTTTTTTGTGGGTTGTATGGCACTATAAATGCCCTCTCGACTCTTGCTAAAGGTTGTTCTAGGTGGGAGCATGAAGCACCAAATTTTAACAAACTTTGGAGGCATTTTTTATATAATATATATATTTAATATATTTTTATGCATATATTATCCATAAAGGTTGTTCTAGGTGGGAGCACGAAGCACCAAATTTTAACAAACTTTGGAGGCATTTTTTATATAATATATATATTTAATATATTTTTATGCATATATTATCCAAAAAATCATGCATAATTTTGAATTAATTACAGAAAAAATGAAAACAAAGATTTAACTAGTGCATTAATGATGGTCATTAAAGAATTAACCATTTACTACAGATGTAATATCAACTATCTAGCAGAGATAAAATCATCATCAAATGATCAACCACAACATCAACCTTCACATTTCAACAGATAGCATTTGTCATCAACACACTGTAGAATATAATTCAACCATGAAATGAAACATACCATCGTATTCAAGAACAAAGAGTTGTAATATGGAATGAAAAATTCAAAGTTCAAACTTAAACTGTTATATAATCTTTACAAAATATGCCGTAATAAAGATAAATGACTCTAAAAACTAGATTATAAACTAAAAAAGACAAATAAGTCTATTGTCTACTTAGCTTTGCACTTGCCATGAGAAACTTCTAATCTGTTTTCCCATGATCTAACAATAGGAGTTCCTTGTACTGCTGAGTATGTAAAATATTGTGGCGGTTGTTAATAGCTTTAATTTTTGTTCCAGAGAACAAATTTGCTATTGTAAGTGGATCTAAAATCATTTGTATTTGCTACTATGAGCAAGATAATAATTGATAATCAATTTCTTTCTCTATAGCAATCTATAATGTTCTTGCTAGTAAAATTAAATGTTTTTGTATTAACAGAAATAGAAATACAAATATAACAGCCAGGATCCCCTCCATAATCAAAAGGATAACTTCATATAAGATGAGGAGTACAAAATTTGAAATAGAATTTGTTTTTCGGATACTGAACTAAAACTGAGAATACTGCAAGACAAGTGAAAGGAAACTTATGTGTCACCATCTTTGTAAGGATCACTGCTAGGTAGACAGGGATCACTGGAAGATGGAGGAGGGCCCAACTAAGGGATTTGGTTGAAGAATTTCTCTTATGTCGTCATTCCACATGTGTTGTCCACTTCAACATTTACACTCATCTCATTGGAGAATCTAACTAAAACTGGATATGATCTTGGGCATGGGAAAAATTACTTGCTTGGTTCGCAAGATATTCTTATTCCCAATGCCTCTTAAAGTTTCCTTCTTTCAAGTCTTCATTGATTCAATCTGTTCCAACACTATTTTCAGCATCTCAACCATTTTCTTATGGGATTCCAGCAGAATCTTGGGAGTTGCGAACCTCTCTTCATCTAACATTTTCGGAAATAAACCATGCAACATATATTTCACTCATATGCCATTTACAATGGGTTATCCAACAGATTCTATAGTGTACCATCACTTTTTTCGGGACACGTTTATGACACCATGTATGGGTGTGTCCGTGTTTGATGTGTTAATGTCCCTTTCCTCGTAGTATCACACTCTGCACACTCCTGTGGTGGCCCTGTACTAGATGCACTAGCAATTCCTTGGGATAGACCAAGACTAGGAGTCTAGGAGTCTACATTCTATCATCAATTCCCAAGAAACAGACCGAGACCTCTTTGAGAACTTTTGCCCTATTCTCTTTTTAACTCTATTTACAAAATAATAGCTCAAGAGTGTGAAATTAGAAACTCAACAAAGACAACAATCCCTCGATGTCCTGAACTAATATTTTATCCTTAATACATAGTTTCCTTGGAGAGTAGCCAAATGTCAATATTCTTTTGAAGACCCACTTCATGATTCTATTGCAAAAACTACATATTTTCATTTTGCAACTGCATATTGTTTGTTGATTATCTGAAGTTCTAAACTTATATTAAAAGTGGTCCTAAACCTTTTCAAAATATTTATTACGTTTTCTATGGTATGTGCACCTAATTGACGGAAAACCATCAAAGAATAATATCACTTAGTTAGGAGGCTTAGCTGTAAAAATAAATAAAATAATATTCACAATTTGGTCCAAGCTATAACCTAAACTATATATGAAATACACAAGTATCCATTATGTCCTCTCTTCCTATACCCTACCCGCCAAGCTCTCTTGGAAATCAAGGACATATTCTTCTCTTGGCTATATATTTAGATTTTAGCTATACAGTTAGTATTTTATCTTTCCCTGCTTCAATATCAGTTTGGNCTATCCCCTCCCCGCCAAGCTCTCTTGGAAATCAAGGACATATTCTTCTCTTGGCTATATATTTAGATTTTAGCTATACAGTTAGTATTTTATCTTTCCCTGCTTCAATATCAGTTTGGGAGTTACTTTTTCACTCCCGCTTTGTACCTACACTGGATGTTGTACCTATAATTTTAGAATACCTTTTTGTCCACTATATAGTAGCAATTAGTTGTGCACATGATCCATGGTTATCAATTCCACTTAGCAGGGTAGGAATATAGCTTTGTTATGGCTCAAGGGATATGAACCCATAAGTTTGAAGCATACTATAGATAGGGTGCCAGATTTGTCACTTGTTGTCTAGCCATGACAACTATTTTTGGTAAATAAACAACATAAATTTATATAATATCACATACTAGTACAAAAACTTGGCAATGCCTGGGAAAAAAACGACAGCAGACCTTGCATAGGTATATCTCTCTTAGGTTCTTGCTAAACATAAGATAAAACAAATTCAAGAGTAGTCTTTGAGTCTTACATCCTACCTAGTGATGGAAAACAAACATTTGAACCTTAGGGTTTCCAAAAACATAAAAATATGTTCAACAAATCTAAATAGAAGACTAAGAAAATGAAGTAAACAATATCCTACGAAAATCATAATATAAAGTCTTATGCCATTTTCCTTTAAGGGCCCACAAATAGAGCTATCACTAAACAAAAAAAACATTAAAATGAAAGGAAAGGGTCTCTAAAGGTCACTCAAATTCACTAATGACAATAGCCTTCTATAGAGACTCATCTTCCTCATCATTTAGGGGCACATAAGATCTTAAGGTCTTGAGTATGAGCTGAATGCACTATTCCTATACATACTACTTTGGGGTGCCAGGTTATGGACATGTGAGATATTACATTGATCTAATTGATAAAATCAACTGTGGACTCGTGAATAGATGTCCATCTTGTATCTCTTCTAAGGTCCATTTCTAATAAATAGTGGCTCCATTTTGGATGGTTATACCCAAATGTGACAAGATGATAACTAGAAAACACTATGCAAAGACAAAAACTTGGGGTAAGGGCATATGATGCCAAGGAAAAATCACTTGCTTCTTCAATTACTGGTAAATCACTTGCTAATTAGGAATGAGTTTATTACATCTCTTTCAATACTAACCAATTTGTTACAATCTTTGTTTTTTTTAATTGAGGTTGAAGTTGAAGATGCCTACTATGATCACAAGAGTCGTATTGTTTCATAGAGTCTTAGTGACATACTTCCTACCATTGCAATACATGTTCCATATATCATTTTCCAATTCCAACAAGACATTTCTCTCATTCCATGGTATTTAACATATTTTATATTCTATACACCCAACATTACTTACATTGATATTTGTTTTGCAATACCATTTTACCACTTGTCTACTATACTCCATGTGTCTTTCTGTCATTTGTCCCCTAATCTGGCACTCATAATATGACCCTCTAATATGATCTGATCTGGTTACACACCATCACATTGTTCGTGTTTCCTCAAGGATTCACAATATTTGATCATTTGAAACAACATCCTTGTTTTCCTCCAAGATTATATCACTGATCCACAGGCCCATCCATATTACAAACCTATAATCAAGCTCTCACTTGTGTTGTGATATCCTTTTAGATGGGCACTGTACATTCTAAAAAATTATGCCTTGCAACAATGCAAACCTTCATTTCTATGTATTAGAATTTAGTTTTCCCTAAACTCCATGCTTGTTAAGCCATCGTATGAGGAAAACATCAAACCACATCAAATTTTTAGGTGGAATTGACACTTCCATTGGAAAATAAGTGGATGACACAATACATTATAGTTGTTGAACCAATGCTTCAGACTCCACAACCATATACATGATCGAAATTGACAAAAAAAATATGAAACAAAATCCTCCCAACGATCCATGGATGTCCATCCAAACGTAGAAAATACTATCATTGAGGGATCCAAATTTTTTTCTTGACCACATGAATCCATGTAGTTGAAAACAATTCCATGTTGATTTTAGTATGTAACTATAGGCAAGTAGGACTACAAATATGAATTCAGTAGAGATTCACCATTGTGACAAGAAAATGGTGTTATAATCATAGCAGTAGAAATATGTAGTGAATAATTATCCACAGTTCCATTTATAGAGTATTCGTTAAGAAAACGAAGAAAATTGTCATTAGAATTTTCAGTACATAGTTGTGTTACTTCATAGCCACAATCTATATTTTCTGGACCAATTATAACAAGTTTCACTTTGAATAGTAGAAATCATGCTTATATTGCATGCAGTCAAATCACTAGTCCCCATGGTTATTCATATCATAGCTACTCAAAGATCCTATAACTTAAATTGACTTCTATATATTTCCACACTCATCATTGATTGTAAGATTATCTAAAACTTCAATATTTTCATTGGTAGATTATTTTACATTACCAAGATTTCTCCTAAGGGGATCTACCACTTCAAAAGGATTGGATAGATAGTCATTGTCCCTATAGGATGTAAAATTAGATTGATTGTGGATTAGAGATATACTATAATTAAGAATTTTTTTCCCACTTTGATGACCAAACAGGTTGGGCTATCAACAACAATTAGGGGAATTGAATAGATAATATATTGTATAGAAGAATATAACATCTTTTAGACAATATGTCCTCTTGTTGAACTCTCCTAACTTTGCAACCATCTATTCTATACAATGATTCACATTGGTCATTTACATAAGAAACATAAGGCCCAGAAAATGAGGTTTTAATCATATTGATGTGCACATGAACAACATAAAAGTTGTGTATATGAAATCCATTTCTATCTACACTCATGTAAGGTGACAAATTTAGTGTTTCAAAAAATATAACTCTCTTGTTCAACTTTCCAAACCAGCCAGTCTAAAATCATTTTAGTGAAATTTTAAGAGTATTAGGATCCGTGTGGATGATGAGTTGTTTCCATGCCTTGTAAAAATCCATATCCATTAGGTAGAGGCCATACATAAATTTTAAGTATCATAGACTTTTAGGTGTGAAGGAAAAGACCCCATTGGCCTACATAGGATATTTTCCTTCACACCTAAATGCCTGGTAGGTGTGCAGGGGAAACATATTAATACTCCTTTTCAAACCTGTGTCAAGAGTCTTAGGAAACCAACATTTTATACGTTATCCCAGGTTAATTCCATATATTAATCTTAGTGAAGGAACATTTT
The DNA here is from genome assembly GCA_001517045.1 of Pseudotsuga menziesii. Lineage (NCBI taxonomy): Eukaryota > Viridiplantae > Streptophyta > Pinopsida > Pinales > Pinaceae > Pseudotsuga > Pseudotsuga menziesii. The sequence continues at coordinate 185,185 of LPNX010067101.1, forward strand.
TGGTAAAGACTATACGAGTGTTTACTGATATAGATGATATTGTTTGCTTGACAACAGTAAGTTTATAAAGTCACTCTAGCACTGTAATCTATCTACATGAGTCAGCTGACTTCTACTTGATCTTTGGACCAAGGCTCCTTGCCCATGGACACCTAGATTTGATCCATTTATTTCACTAGAAATTCCAAATCTACTTCCAGTCTGGAAAAAATTTCTATTTTTGCTAGACACATAATTTATATAACCAGCAGGTGATATTTCTATACCTGCAGCACAGTTTCCAGTGTTTTTAGAAGACAAAGACCTGCATTAACTTGGTTTTGTATATAATGATGATTTATTGGCATAAGTGTTGACATTCGATGGAACAAGAAGAATTTCCCCTGTACCTTCTTGATTGCTTATGTTGTCTGGAACAAAAGACCCAACTGTTGTCAATGAGAGTATGGCATTGTAAGAGGGTGGTAAAGCCAATGATGGGTCATTGGTATTTTTGCATCTTGCAGCAATTTGTTAATTTTTTCCATATTTCTTATTTGTGTGAAGAATTACAGTGATCACTACGAGCATTTCCTTCACCCAAAAGAAAACATGGAGCAAGCTTATCACATACACATTGTAGACTGCTTCTCATGGGGGTAATGGTTAAAGGAAACAATACACAAAAATGTCATGGATGGGGAAAGTCCCTACATGCTATAGGCCTTTTTTTGCAGAGACCAGCAAATCCTCTTTCACATCAGCACATGACCCTGGATTAGGATTAACTTTGTTAGGATCTCCATCCAATACCCAACAGTCATTCACTACCAGTCTAAGTGAGGGAGCACACGTCCCTTGGCTTCCAATGATGCAAAAAAGGGCACACTTTATTTTTAATGAAGATTACATCTATGAAGAGGGGAACACTCAACCGTGGTGATTGTCACTGATTAAAGGGACTTATAATTTCATAGGGGCAAGGAAAGACATAGTGATGTGTATGAAGATTAGCTGAGGGTGAGCCACTGGGAACAAATGACTGTGTGAGATATATTCTACAACAGTTTATTATTCTTCCTTTATATACAAACTGATACAGCAGTATTCAAGTTTTAGAGACAACCTACAGTCCCTTAATTTATGGTTTAGCATTCTTTGGGAAGATTGTCATGTGACCAATCAATTTCATACCATTATACAATCCCATCTTGAAGGTGGAAGACTATTCCTCGTTTACTTATCTGCTGCCATGGATATCTTGTATTTATGGTCATATACAACATTCTAATGATGATAGGTATTTGTGTTGGTGTTTCTTCCATTTAACTTGGCCATTTATACATTGTTAATATATCTACAGGATTCGGACTGAGTATATTCAGATCCGAGTTTAGTTAATTCTTGTATCATGCTACTGTGATTTAAATGGCTAAATTAAATTAGCATTTATGGGAATCCTGTGCACTACCATAAGTATCTTGGAATCACTACAACAAATAACTGTGATTAGCATCTCTTTTAGCTTCCTTTTTAGCGTCCATTATCACTTTGTGTATTTTTCATCATTTTTTGGACAAATTGGACGTTTTTCCACGGGATGGTGTTTTTAATGGCGTTATTTTCATCCCTTTTTAAAAGTTGTCACTATTTTGGATGCTGATTAGCATCCTAATTAGTGTCCCAATTAGTGTCCCATTTAGCATCCCAAATAGTGTCCCAATTACCGTCCCAATTAGCATCCCAATTAGCGTCCCTTTTTAAAAGTTGACACTATTTTGGATGCTAATTAGCATCCCAATTAATGTCCCAATTAGTGTCCCAATCAGCATCACAATTATCATCCCAATTAGATTCCAAATTAACGTCCCAATTAGTGTCCAAAAAATCATCGCATATAACGCCAAGAATAGCCTCCAAAAAAACGTCTTCAATATCATAACACCATATATTAATCTAGGGTTAGCGACAGGAATTGTGCCATGAATTTTGGCAGGAAAAACACCCAACATGGCGCCAAATATAGAGAAAGGAATTGTGCCTAGAAAACATCCAACATAGCACCATGTATAGATCTAGGTATAATGCACGGAATAATGCCAGAAATTTCGAAAGGAACCATGCTAGGAATTGCATTAGGTTTAGAGCTAGGAAATGTGTTCAGAAAATATCCGACATAATGTCAGATATATCAATGTCAATGATCATGATTCATGTGATAGTACTTTTGGATCTTGATTTATCATAGTGGCAGGTAAATTATCATAACCATGGAACTTTTAGATCTTGATTAATCCTAATGAGGGGTAAATTACCTTAATGTCACCTAAATTGCTCTAATGGCATTTGAGTGTCCCCAACAACATTTGATATACCCTAATGGCATCTGATTGGCCCTAACAACACAACGATGATGCATTATGATAATTGTGATGGAGTGTATAGATTTGATTTGATAAGTATAAGACTATATCATCCATTCTTATGAGGTAGTAGGGCTCCTTGCTCATTATTATCACAATTATATTGATGATGACTATGATGACGACAATGATGTTGATTTATTAAATGATGATGACGACGATGTGGATGCCAATGATGATTATGCATGTGGTATCAATTTTGGATCCTAATCGATTCAAATGGAATGTAAATGTTTGTAATGACATCTAAATAATCATATTATCATTGAAATAACTGTAATGACATATAAATGAACTTAACAATTACATGACATTAATCCTAATGTCAATGAGTGATTAAGAACACTAATGTCATATTAGTGACCATAATTACAATGATGACAATGATTTTTTCGATGATGTACTTAATGCTAATGATGATGATGATAATGAGGATGATGATCAAGATGATGTTGATGTACCATATGGCATTGATGATGATGATGATGAAAACATCCATACCCACGATGATGATGCATGTCATACATTAGAGGAAATTTCAACTCAAAATGGGCCTCCTAAAATGAACTAATAAAATAATAGTTAAAATAATAAAATAATATTTATTAATTTTGGAGGAAGAAAAGAAAAAAACTACTTTTTTGTTTGTATTTTTGACATATCTCCCTGTGTTTTTACTCAAATTTTGATCGGGAGAGCTCGTTGGATGCGGAATTAAATTCCGCATCCAACGAGTACCCACTTGGCATACTTTTGATGGACCCCGCTACCCAAAAACAAGAAATACCCGGAAAAATGGAATGATGACATCATCATTCTATTTTTTCATGTATTTCATGTTTTTGGGGTAGTGGGGTCCATCAAAAGTATGCCGAGTGGGTACTCATTGGATGCGGAATTTAATTCCGCATCCAACGAGCTCTCCCAATCGAAATTTGAGTAAAAACACAGGGAGATATGTCAAAAATACAAACAAAAAAGGTAGTTCTTTTTATGACACCTATCCCCAAATTTATATTAAAAAAGTGTTTAAGACCTATACAGTATTTCAAATTTAAAGCAATTTCATTGGCTAAAACATGGTGAAATGGAATTTGAATAAAAGTTAAAAGGCCCATTTTGAGTTGAAATTTCCTCTAATGATACTTCTTGATACTGCAGGACTTGAGATATTGGAGTTAATAACAAGTAATAGAGTTTCTGAGGTGTTGACCATAAAAATATTGCTATCCATTGCATTTTACATTAACTGATATGACCATTGGGTTTAGTAGTTCCCTCCCCATACACCCACCTTGCAAAAAGGTAGTACAGTACCACCTATCATTGTGCTACCAAAATGTCATCCTACAAGGTTTTTTTGGACAACCTCCCCATCCATACCCTCATTTTTACCAAGAACATCCAAGGCACAAGAAGTTGATATCAATATTAACACAAAAACTAACTTTCTTTGTACTCTTAAGGACATTTATTTGTACTATTTGTACTCTTAAGTACATTAGAAAAATACTTATGATAATATTTTAATTCATATTTCATGCATTCCATCCATGTGTCATTTAGTAGTCACTCATTTTAACCATCTTTCAACCTTAGATTAAAATTTGAAAAATTCATTTTACATTAAATTCAAAAACTAAAGACTAAAATGTGTGCATTCCATCCATGTGTCATTTAGTACTCATTTGTTTCATCCATCTCTTCACCTTAGATTAAAATTTGAAAAAAATTCATTTTACACCAATTTCAAAACACTAAAAATCCATATGTGGGCACCAAAACATGTCAAACTACATGTTATTGCCATCATGGTATTCAACGTTGTCATCGTCGAGTTTAGCAGGGTAGCATAAAATGAAGGCGAGGTGAATTTGGTGTTGAGGGTTTATATCATCGTTGGAAGCTTCACATTAATAAAAGAACAGACCCCTCATGGTTTCCTGCTATTGACATTATCGTCTTTAACGTTGTAATTGTGGACTTTATCAGGGTAGCACAGAGTGAAAGCAAGGGGAATGTGGTGTTGATGGTTTATATCATCTGTGGCAGCTTCACATGGAGAAAATAATAGACCCCTCATGGTTTCAAAGTCGATGTATTCATAGTCATGACTTGATTCATAATTGATGCGGCTTGATTCTCTCGTCACAATGGATTGATTCTAGGTCAAGAAGGGTAGTTATTAAGATTAAGGCATTAAGGGTTGCAGGAAGGCCCATTGACTGATTGGCATTTCTACAACTATATATTATCATAGGTGACTACTTCAGAGTTCTAGTGGAGAGTTATTAGTGGGAAGATAGTTCAATTGCTAGATGTTTGGATGATGAGCATCATAGGAGGTAAGGATGCGTAATTGTTATCTATCTCAAGTGTGCCAAAATAAATCAAGTGTACCGAGATAATTATATAGAATCCACAGTTATCACTATTCAATTAAATGCAAGTAATATTTGTTATTAATCAACTTAATGTTTTAAGCCATTTTCCATAGTTTAACTTAGAAACTATTTACTTAAGAAAACCTTCACGAGATAAACTAATAAGGTTTCCCAACCTTTCACTCTTACTCACTTACCCTCACATCCCCCAACTAGCATTCCATCAGCATTCAATTTGAAGAACATTGGTGCACATGCATTCAACAGAGGTTTTCTATGAACCTTTACCCTACCTTCTACGGTTGTGGAGTCATCATAGTTTAAATTAAAATAGCTATCTCCATGCAATCACTACAAAGGGAATGGGCATACTTCATATGAACACTTAGGTATTGATTCTAGTAAATAGAAATAAATGCAAAGATTTATATCATTAAAACGCACATGAGTGGATCATAAATATCTCCGAGAATTTTAGAGTCTTCGTAAGTAAATGCCACCATTAGAGCATTTGTAGAATATAAACTACAACCCAGGTAGGTTAGTTTTCCTTCTATGGGAATGGCTTTACATTCATTCCATTTTTTCTTAATTTCCTATATTGGTCTAGTGTTGTCTCAATATAGGGTTGTGAACTCTCTTTTAGTCCCTTTCCCTACATTTCTTCCCTTACTTCAAAGGATAATTCTATTTTCAAGTTTGAAAGTGCAACTCCAAGATAGAGGGGGTACCATTTTAGGAGGAGAAGTTAGTTTTGAATTCTATTAATGAAGAAATTAACCCAACCACCCACCAAACATCAACAATTTATCAGCTACCGAATTTAGTAAGCACCACATGTGGAATTTCATACACACATGATTTTTTGTTATTGGCCTCAGAAGTTAGAAGCACCTATTGAATTTAGACACCCATTTCTTTGGACAATTTGAAATTTCTCCTCTGGATGCCACTACAAATTCTAGTAAGATGTTATTTTCATTTTTTTTATAAATTTGATAATAATCTAAAATAAATTTTAATGAAAGTATTATTTGTTTTTACTTAAACATGAAATTGTTTTTGTTGTTTTGAAATTGGGCACTTGTGAGTGGACAAAGACAATACTATTTCATATAAGACTAGAGGTTAAATCCATGGATATAATTTAATCACACTTTTACAAAATATAAAAATACGATTTTACAAAATGTAGAAGTCTCTTGTGAAACATAGTGACTCTATTTTTGTGTTGATTTGGAAATTTGAATTTTGGGACTAAATAACCGACATTTATTAAACATACCCAAAACCGGATTTGNGTTTCTTGTGAAACATAGTGACTCTATTTTTGTGTTGATTTGGAAATTTGAATTTTGGGACTAAATAACCGACATTTATTAAACATACCCAAAACCGGATTTGTATAAGGTGGTAGGGATTTAAATTTCTCATGGTAAGAGCCTTAGACTTCACTAAGACTTTTGCCTTGGAATGTGACACTTTCGACAAAGGTATTGAGGTAGTGTTAATGCAAGAGGGGAGTCCTTTAGTCTTCACAGGTGAGAAATTGTGTGATATAATTATACCTATGAAAAATGAATTGTTGGTTCCTATTCATGTAGTTGGTATGTGGTTTCCTTAACAAATGGCTTGTTAGTTCTAAATTAAAACAAATCATCACAATTTGAAATATTTATTATAATAGAGACCATCCTCCCTAATAAAAAACGAGTCACTAAAATGTTAGGCTATAACTATAAGAGCGACTTTAAGAAGACAAAGGAGAACATGATGGTTGGTTCCCTCTCTAGGAAGTATGAAAAGGAAGGTTCCGTATTTGATTTTTTATTACCAGTGCCCAATTGCATAAAAAATGTATCCCAAAAATGGTTAGTTGATGTCAAAATAGTGAAAATTATCCACCAAATAGAATACTATCCACATACACATCAATTTTATCTCGTATATGATCCATTATACTGTAGAGGACATATTTGTTTGGTCCATAATTCAACATTTAAATCTATAATTCTATTTGAATTACATTACTCTACTACACTAGGTGACTCATAATTTCATAAGGAAAAAAATATAAAAGAATTGAGTGTTCATGTTTTAGGGGAGGCATGAAGAAAGAAATCCACAAATTTGTGGATGACTATGTCAAATGCCAACGACATAAGGGGAAGATAATGAAGCCTCTAGGGGAATTGTAATCTTTACCAATTCTTTCCATGGTGCAAACTGACATTTCAATGGATTTCAATGTGAAGTTACCAAATTTTGGAAAGAAATCATTGGTCATGGTGGTTGAACATCTTTGTAAATATTCTTACTTTTGTTCTATACGAAACCCCGTCAAGGCCTCCACAATAGCCTACGTATTCATCGACAATGTATTCAAAATCCTTGACATTCCTACCTTAATTCTAACAAATCACGATCCTACATCCACTAGTACTAATTTATGTCTAGAGTTGTNCCTATGTATTCATCGACAATGTATTCAAAATCCTTGACATTCCTACCTTAATTCTAACAAATCACGATCCTACATCCACTAGTACTAATTTATGTCTAGAGTTGTTTCATCTTCAGGGTACTCAATTGAACCTTAGCACATCATAGCATTTCCAAATATATGGTTAGAATAAACAATTAACAAGTGTTTGGAAACTTACTTATGTTATTTTTCCTCAAAGATACAGGCCCAATGAGTGCAATGGTTACCCCTTTCCTAATGGTGTTCCAATACCACCCATCATGGTGCTTCCAAAACGATCCCCTTTGGGGAATTTTATGGATAGAAACCCCATTAATGATCTCCTACTTACAAGGCCTATCTAATGTTTAAGGTGTAAAAAAAACTTGACAACCCATGTCAACATTCTTGATATACTCAAGGATAATTTTGTTTTGTCCCGTAAAAATGAAGCAATAGGCATATCAACATCAATCTAAGCACCACATTGAAAATGAGGATCATGTGCTTCTTTGTCTACAACTCTTTAAGTATACATCACTCAAGGAGAAAGTCCATAGGATGTTGGCATTTAAATTTTATGTCCCTTTTACTATACTCAATTTTATTGGCAATGTTTCTTACAAGTTGCTTCTTCTTGTACACTTGAAGATCCTCCTAATATTTCATATGTCATGTCTGAAGAAAGTGGTTGGGCCAAATTACATACTTCAAATCATCCTCCAAAAAATTGATGAAGAGGGTTACATTTGGTTGCAACATAACGTTGTTTTAGACAAATGATTGCTTGTATGTTGCGCCAACACAATATTCAAGTAGACTTAATACAATGGAAGAATACAAAACCCAAAAATGCCACATGAAACCAACAAAAATCCTCTATCATTTTTCTCATCTACATCATTAAGGATAACATTATTCTTTAAAGACCTGTATTTTAGAGTGGCACCCTAGTCCTTTCTAATATGTGAAGCCTACTAAACACTTAAAAGTGTTTAATAGAATGGTATAAATTCTATAATTCCTAATTCTCAATAAAAATTAATCTAAAACAACTACTAACATAATCTATATTAACTACTAACACATAAATTTGTGGATACACCTCTCTTTACAACCTAAATACGACTCTCTAAACAATAAAATATTTTTATTAAAAAAATACCTATATATTAAAATATTCTTATTACACATTTATTACACTCATATATATATATTAACGTCGGCATGTTGGTGGGTGTATTTCTGGTTTGGGATTTTTCAAGAGAGCAATTTTAAATTTTTTTGCAGATTTCTTTGTATTTCCCACTTCCCAACATTTTAAATTGGACAGATTCGATATAGCCTCCCAACTTATCCTATTGGATAGAGTTGATAATTTTGGATAGAGTCGATAATTTAGAAGATGCAGTCTTCCATTTATGTTGCCTCCACTATGAGGCTATTCCTTCTAATACCGTCAGGGACAACTCTCTCGCTCAAGTTTGTTGATGATTCTCCAACTATCGATAACCTCAAGCAAGATATTGAAGACCACCAAGGAATACAAAGGGTTTCTTAGAGGGTTTTCTATTTCACAAAACACCTATGTACCAAAGGATCGGATCTGTGCTAGTATGGGTGTCGGACAACTCCAGCCTCATGCTCTTGTTTCCCATTACACGAGGAATGTAGGTCATGGCTCTTCCACATCCGCGACTGGATTTTCTCAACACAAAACCTCCACAAAGTATGTGGCATGGCTAGGATGAGGGGCCATGGGGATTATAACATGGTATGATATTAGGCTTGCGAGGGCTTGGTCTTAGGATTTCGATCTCGATATAGAAAAATAGAATCTATAACTGAACTAGCTCTGATGTTATCTTCTTTGAATACACAATGATTGATTTACATAGGTCTCTAAATCCCTTTGTTGGGATTAGCCTATTTGGCACTTATTATCCTACTTTATGTTGTAGCTTCTGGCTCCTTTGCGCATAGCTACTAGACATGGCTCTTGATCCCCAATGAAAATATCCATTACAAAGGACTCTGCCACTTATAACTATGGATCTTTATCTCTCTCTTGATTTGAAACCTCCCCACCAGTGGGCCACGACTCTCCAATAGGATTTTTACTTCAATCTACGGGGTATCAATCTAAATCTTGATCCAGAAGGGTATGGCTACCCCATACCTGACAGATTGCTCTACCACCACCATTAGTGGGAAGAGAGCGTGACAAGGGCAATGAGCGGTCAAAGAGGAGAAGAAGCAGACAATGAAAAGGCTTATTATGAGAATCAAAAGTTTGATGAATTCGAGGGCAATGATGTAGGTATGTTTTTTTTTACTGAATACGATGAAGCTAAGAATGGATCCTATGCTGTCTGGGAGATAATTGATAAAATAATGGACTCTCGCCATAAGGACCACCAAGAGGCAAGGCTAAAATGAAATAAGAGATTGAGAAGTACATGGAAATTGTATATTCCCTCGATTGAGGAGTGGGACAAAATACCAAATATTGATGATTATTCGTTACGAAACAAGAAGAAAACATTTAAGAGCTTGGTTCCCATTCCAGATACATTGCTGGAGAAGTTCGGGAAAGAAAAGGAGCATGTTAGTGCGTTGGATCCCAAGAGAAAGGTTGCCAACGACATTGCGACATTGTGGGTGTAGATGCCAGTGACCGATATCTCAACCAATTGAGAGGGGAGAGGGACTCCTATCTTTGAAGGTCGATAGGATGTCTAATTCGGTTTCAGGATTGACTTTCTAGGATCCCAAGGGGCATCTGACTGATCTAAAGAGTATGAAGATTACCATTGATGCAGATATTTCTATTATCAACAAGGCTAGATTGTTGCTTGACTAATCCGAGGCACCCTCATGGTTGGATTGCGGTTGCAAGGATGGAGGAAGACATTGTTAGGAAACAAGAAACACAACATTTGATTCAAAAAGGTAAACTCCTTCTCTAAAGAGCATTTTATTAAATCTAAATAGATAGTTGAATTTAATCATAATTTTATTAAAATTTTGATGGCTTAGCAAAGAATTACCCAGAAATTAGAATATATATAATTGTAAAAGTTTGACAAATAATATGGTCCTTAATCTGTTGAGCTCTGTAAGATAGATTGTTGATATGACTAGGTAGTTTTTCTTCATGATGTGGTTATGTCAACAATGAATAGTGCAACAACCTACAAAGTATATCAGTTTTGTACATCTTGTAAGTGACTTTTTTTAATTTCCATGTAAGGATCTTTCTGCCATATGTGCATTTTTCTAGGATACAATGTATTTAACTCTTTTGAAATATTTGAATGTTGCTTTATGTTTTTAGAGTTTGATAGGTTACATATGGAATTTGACAGCTCCAAGTGTCTTCTATCAAATCATTTTTCCAATTTTCTCCAATTAGAATATGCATAAAATAGCATTGTTTCGCATTATACTTCATTGATAGGATTGGGAAAAAACTAATTTCATTATGTTTCCAAAAGAAAAATACTATCCCATGATATGCCCTTGATCTTGAACTTGAAATGAATAAGAGGGCAATAAATTACTCCATATATATAGAAAACCCAAGTCAACTATAGAAGACCTGTTAAAAGGGGATACTCATATATTTTGTCACCCATCACATTCTACATGCAATCCACATGATATCCCCACTAATTCCCCTACAATAAAGAATATTAACCTAAACTACCTCTTGCATTTATTTGAACATAGAAATAGTCATGCTTGACTCATGAGACTCTACAAGAGAACCAATAAGAGTTGGATATGGAGAAAATGCATGCAGGCATTTCATCTATATTATTATACGTACTATATCAATAGCTTGCCTCAGCAGTCTATCTTGGATATACCTTTGTACAACCTCTGCACAAGTAGTATTGGATGGTTCAATTCCATCTGTATTCATATCTTTGAGTATGTTCTACAACATATTGGTTTGTCTATTTTTAGCCAGAATTAAGAGGAGTGCTTCATAATATTTTGGATTGTGTTTGAAGTTATTTTGTTGTTGTGTCCACCTAAAATCATTCACTACCACATCTATATTTTTTTTCCTCTTCAACACCTCTACCTCAAACATTGGATGAAAATTATGGTTGATCTACTCGAGTGATTGCTCCACCTCAGGACCCCATTTACTTTTGCTAAGAATGTTTCCAACCTGAGTTACCCATCATTAGAGGAATTTTGGGGTCTAAAATGGGCCTCCTAAGGAAAATAATAAAATAATAGTTAAAATAATAAAATAATAGTTAAAATAATAAAATAATATTGATTAATTTTGGAGGAAGAAAGAAAAAAACTACTTTTTGTGTTCGTATTTTAGACATATCTCCCTGTGTTTTTACTCAAATTTCAATCGGGAGAGCTCATTAGATGCGGAATTCGATTCCGCGTCCAACGAGTACCCACAATGCATACTTCTGACGGAACCTGCTACCCCAAAAGCAAGAAATACCTGGAAAAATGTGATGATGATGTCATCATCATCACATTTTGATTCCGCGTCCAACGAGTACCCACAATGCATACTTCTGACGGAACCTGCTACCCCAAAAGCAAGAAATACCTGGAAAAATGTGATGATGATGTCATCATCATCACATTTTTTCAGGTATCTCTTGTTTTTGGGGTAGCAGGGTCTGTCAAAAGTATGCAGTGTGGGTACTCATTGGATGCGGAATCAAATTCCGCATCCAACGAGCTCTCCCGATTGAAATTTGAGTAAAAACACAATGACATATGTCGAAAATACGAACAAAAAAAGTAGTTTTTTTTAATGACAAATATGTCAATTCAACCATTATGGTTGACTCATTTTATTGAAATTCTATTGGTTCTTGAATTCCAACTCACAAAAACTTATTTTGACACGTTTTCTTATAAGGCCTATTTTAGACCCCAAATTTCCTCTAATGGTTTGCATGATTTATTTGTAAATACAAGTGCCATATTGTTGTCCACACCGAATTAGTTGATATGTATTAAATTCTTGAAGAATTTCATTTGACAATAAATATAGATGCCTTCTCCAGTCCAATGACAAGAAACATACAGAAGGTTGAACTTGGAGATGATAAAAGAGACCTGCACAAGACCCAGTTTTGTTCATAGACTGACATCTTTTTCTAAGTAACACAAACTTTAATTAGTGAACAATGAACATACAAAATAAGAATAATACTAAATATATAGGAATGGACCTTGATTCTCATGAGCGAAATGGATGTACTCTGTATAGTATAAAAATGTTTGTGTCTTGGACCTTTAGAGTAACAAAATGAAATACTAAAGCAATTACTTTGTCATAAAACTAGAATATCATTCTACTCCCAAACAACCAGGTTTTATATTGATTTATTAGGCATTACATGTAAGGTGAGGGTCTGACTCCAGAAATACCATTACAATCATGAGAGAAAAGAATGGCAACACTAGGAAAAGTTAAATTCAGTTTTTTTATCTATGTCAATAAAGACTAAGCTTTCAACATAAGGACTTGGATTAGAAGAGTTGAAATTTCAATTTTATTGGTGTATATTTGTATGTTCATCTATATAATTCCAACTTTCTTTCCAGAAAGTTTGCATGTTGATTACGAGGCATTGATTGCGAACGAGTATTCAAAACGTCTCTCTCTTTTAATACATATCCTCAAAAAAATCCCAGTCGGATAGATCGAGTGGTTTTGCTCTTTGAGCTTCATCCAAGAGATCTCAGGGTTGATCCTTGGGCTAGTTTCCTTTGTTGCATGTATCAATACATGTCCTCTATTGGGTGAATTTTCATAANGCCCAGTCGGATAGATCGAGTGGTTTTTCTCTTTGAGCTTCATCCAAGAGATCTCAGGGTTGATCCTTGGGCTAGTTTCCTTTGTTGCATGTATCAATACATGTCCTCTATTGGGTGAATTTTCATAATCAACTATGATAGGTTTACACTGAGTACCATCCACAAAATATAAAGAAATGAGAAGGGTTACCCTGTGAGGTTTTCTTTGAAAAAAAGAATATACCCACAAAAATAATACCAGCTACAGAAATAATACCACCTTCAGAAATCAATTATCTCGATAGACCCTACAACATGACATAGTTAGAAATTCCTAATTCTAAACGTTAGTCCAAAAAATATGGACTTGAAATTATATATATATATTGTCGAGATGGCTTTAAAATATTGAATATTAAGAAATTTTACCTATATAATATTGTGCAACACATCAATTACATCAATTTTCATAGATTGTACTTATCTAGGGAAAAATATTACATGATCTCACTTTAAAATTGCTCTACATTAGGTATTTAGAGGTTGTAGAGAGCATATTCAGAAGTTCTATTGTAAAGGGCCTAATTATTGTGTCACTTGCTTAACAACGGTTCAGACTAGCACTAGAAGAAATCACTATCTCGGTACATCCATGCAGATGCACGACCCTACCTTCCCATCATCTAGTCCCATATGCAACGTTTGATGCATTTCCTCTATCAGATTTCAAAAATATTACATCTCTGCCAATAAAATTTGATAAGCTTCACAAGCCCCACTGTTAATCCTAAAGTTTGTACTTGACTGAAAAAATAAAAAGTTTAGAAACCTCAGCTTATAATGATTTTTTGTGTGGGTAGCTTAGAGAGACTTGACTTAGTTTAGGATTAGGGAAAAGTTTCAAACTCATTATACCATGCCATGGATCAAAGGTAATCAGGCCAGTTACTAGACAATGGAGATTTATATTGAAAGATGGAAGAATTTAGAGAAACAAATATGAAACTATACTAGATCAACTTTGGAGATTCATAAGACTTAATATGCAAAAGACATAAATATTTTCTATTAATGAATACATTATACCTAAATAAACTTACATAAACAATGGGAAAATGCAAAGAGTCTTCATTGCATAGGAATCCACAATTTATGAACAACTATTGATACTCAATAATTTGATATTTAATTCAAGTGAGAAGAAAAAGATAGATAGGAAAATAGAGGAATTTTGTAGTTTGGTAATAAAACTTTCTGGAATCTTTGATAATGATCCATTACAGAGAGAAAATCCCATATCCCATACAAATATAGCATAGTTCTTTGAGATCTCGAAACACTCTTTATTTCTTCCAAAAGGAAGAAGATCCTCATTTCTATCTTCAACTAGCCTTTTAATGCTTCTTGAGAACCTAAATCAATGCCTTGAATTGATGGATAAGAATTACATTGGATTCCCTAAAATCTGGAGTTGATTCCAATTTCAATCCTCCTTGAATGCTAGAATTGATTAAAAAATTAGGCTCTATCTCCTTTTGATCGCCAATTCTCTGTGATATGTTTTCCAAGAAATATGGAATTGATTTATATAAAATCTAGGGCTATTGATTTTCTTTGACTAAACATAGAAATAGAAAAGATTTCAACTGAA
>LPNX010067164.1:0-48996 GCA_001517045.1 Pseudotsuga menziesii
CGGGGTAGAATGTAATACAAGTGGTTCTCCCGGTTGGACCATCGGGGACCACAAAAGATACATAAAGAATATTCTTCGAAGTTACAATATTTCAACACTCTTGACGTTGTGGATGAAGTTGTAGGTGCGCCAACACCTCTCTACAAAAGAACTATTGACAACCTATGAAAGCACCCTCACCGCCAATTTATGCAAATATGTGGCACCACTTCCATACATGTTCCACCAATGGATAGGATCCAACCTCTCTCGATATTTGGTTGCATGCAAGGTACCAAAGAATCCATGTTTACTAATGTATTGGCTCAATTCAATCTGTACTTGAGCACACTCCTCATCGGGGACCAACTTGTCTAATGCACGCATATACCCATTTTTCACCTTTGGATCTATGTGTGGTATTTTCCTAACTCCATCGCCATGTGCAGGTTGGGCCAACCAATATGGAGAATAATATTTTGGGGTAAGGACATATGTAAGGGAATGGAATGGAACATTCAAATTATCCCACCTTTTTACCACATGTTTATGAATATGGTCATACAAGATTTCATATATTTTCTCAACAATGTCTTTGATATGACCAAGCATGCTATCCATTTGCTCATACACCTCCCCAATCATTGGCTAATCTGTATTTGCAAAACGAATCATATTATAAACGGGCTTAGTGAACTGTAGAACATATTTAACCTATGTCCAGAAATGACCATCAAGAACGGTGTCCTCCACATCCTAAAAGTCATGTCTATTAGATGCGCTTGCAACTCTATCTTTCAATCCCTGCCATGAATCACTTGAGACCATACTAGCCAATGCCTCTCTTACCTTCAAAATCCTCCTAAAGGTGAGGTAGTAGCTACCAAATACAGTCTTCGCAATCTTCAATAGCTCCAACCTAGAGTGATTGCGAAAAATGTGGTGTGCCATGCTATGATTGGTGATAAATTTTGTCATTTTCTTACCTCTCTTGTACAAGGCACAAATCTATCGGTAACTAGGTTCCTTCATCTTAACAATATCATACATCAAAAGTTCAATGCGTGAACCAAACACCTTGACCAAAATATGTTGGGATACTTATCCTCAATGATTGATCCTGCTACCTTGCAATTAGCAGTATTATCTATGATGAGTTGAATGACATTGTATGTCCCAATAATTTGAATGGTGTCAAGTAAAGGTTGTGCAATATTGATACCAGTCTTTTAGCAATCTAAGTAGTCATGAGAAGAAAGGAAGACCGCACCACTAGCAGACACACCAAGAATATTTATCAATGGATTTCCTTTAACATTTGTGCACCCATCCGATACAATGGATACCCCATATAGCGATCAATAATGTGTAAACTTTTCAAGAGCATTGTTGATTTTGGGTCTTTCCTTATCAAGTCCCATGGTTCTAGATTTGTCATACCCATGGATCCTATATCCTTTAGGGGCACCATTGATGGCATGTACAATTTCATGCCAACAGGGTGAGCGAAGAACATTGAATGACACACCACATGCATAGAGAAGCCTGTAAACTTTTGAATCCACATCATCTATGCAACCAAAGTCAAGGAAATATGATAATATTTTTCTCATAGGGGAGAATCCACTAGCATGGGTGGATGGTGATCCATACCCACCACTAAACATTATCTTTGGGGATTCATATTCGAACCTTGATCTCTTGGAATTGTTTTGAGTGGACTCTTCTTCCATCCTGTATTTTATTCTTTATTTACCTGGAACTTTGTCACATGTTTTGACTCCAGTAGCCTTACCTTGATCACATGGCATAATCCCACACAAAATATTTCTCACACGGGTATATGAACCTATGTAAGTTTTATTACAATGGAGACATGTAAACTTTGTGGTTCCACCCCCTCCCCCTCCTCCAAGCCTTGTCACATACTTCCACAAAGGTGTTGTGTATTTTTTTGGCCCCTTATCACTATAAATATCCTCCTCCTCCTCCTCCTCTCCCTCTTCCTTCTCCTCTCCATGGTATGTGCGATTCCCTATCTCTTCATCCTCATCATTGCCACCACCAAATCTATGTCCCACCACCACCATCATGAGAAGAATTGGAACCAACCACAAAAACCACATACCCATCATGCTTGTTGATTCAATATGAGAATCACTTCTTTCCTACATTAGAATGATGGAGAATAAAAAATTGGAAAGGGTAGGAAAAAAACAAATACAAGATTTAAAAATTTAACATAGTGAAATTGATGAGGAATCGCGATTCTAGGAGCGATTCCTCCCGGAGCATGAATTGGGAGTGATTCATCAGGGGGAAGAGTGATTACCTGTAGCTTAGGTCTTGAGGGAATCCCCATTCCAAACATTACAAGACACTTATCAACTTACTCATTGTGACTGTTTTGAGGCCCTATGAAACAATTATAAGATCACTCTTCACATGAAAAGGGTTTGTTCACTTCAGCAGGAGCATCATTGGGGTAAACAAATGCTATCATTTTCTCCCACATTGTTTGGGATTGATAATGATGATCTAAATACATATCTTAGGGAGAATTTTTTTGGAAATGAAGGTTGCATCCTACAACATGTCTTGATTTTCATATTCACGTTTGGAAATAATGTGTTCCTTTTGGCTTCCTCCCTCATGGAACTTTAGAGGTAGATGGATACTCTCATTACCTTTTGTCATCATCTTTAATAGATGTAAAAAATTTTGGGGGGATTTAACTTCTTTTTTAAAGAGGGTAAAGTAGATATCACTACATCCTATATATTGTGATACCCTTAGTTTTGACTTGGAATGTATTAAATCAAAATTACGTAAAGGATGTTAATATGATATATGGACTCCTAGTGCAGAGCTAAAGGTGAAGTCCCAACTAGTGGATGGTTAGGCATGTATATTGCAAATATTTCTATATGGACCATGTGGTTTTCTTGTCATGCTAACTCAAAAGCTATGCAAATATAAAGCTAGAAAAAAATTTGTTCAAGATGGTTTTGTAAAGAGAGCCAGAGGGGCTATGATTCCAATATATGTGAAGAGGAAAAGGGTCCCTATGGGAGATTAAATCCTCTAATTCCAAGTCTAAAACTTAGAACTCATCCAAGTGTTGTTGTGTGCCTTAAATGAGCCAATTAATTCCTTTTGACTGTTAAATCCAATCATTGAATGCATGTTTGAGGTTTGTCATGAACATCCTTTTATGTAGTTATGGAAGCATGGGGTGGATGTACTTCTATGATATTTGTAAGAGTCTTTTCTTCAATGGTAAAAAGTTATGTTAGTTGTCTTTTCATCATTCTCCCACGCCATTTGGAGTATACCTCTCATCTTATCATGCATATTTATACGATGCATAACTTTCTAGTGTTATTCTCTCCATTGCCATTATCATTACTAGACTATGCATTAACTAGAAATTCAAACTTGAAAAGAGAATTGCAAATTTTAGGGAAAAGAGATGGTTGTAGCTGAGTGTAAAGGTTGGGAAAGATAGGGAATTTTATTTTGAGTTTTGCTTCTCACAAATGATTGAGAATCCATACTCTAATGCTATAGGAAGTTATCCAATAACATATAGAAAGTTGGACTATTATTGCATGCGCTAGTAAGCATTGTAAGGGTTGGATTTCCTAAGGCTACTATGGGTCAATGAAGGGAAATTATTTCCTTATGTTGTGTGTGGAAATTGGAAGGAGTGTCATGGTTATGACGTATGGTATAACTTTGGATGAGAATTTAGCTAAGCATTATGACCGAAAATGGTTTTAATACTAAGAGAGAGAATCCTATAGGTGTTTTCTTCTCACTAGTAGCATCATAGCCGAAATTGTGGGTAGCGTCTCAACATAAAGGGTATATGTTGGACAATGTGCTTACGATTGGATGGAAAATTGCTCGTATATAATGATTTTCTTGGATCTTCTTTGTTTAAAGATAAGTATTCTCTTGTATTTGAATTTGGATGGCTTTATTTTCTTCATATAACAAATATGTACAATTATGCATGGTGTGTGTGTGTAGATAGAGTTCATTTCCTTTATGTTTTCCATTTATGTATATGAACACACATTTTATTATTTATGAATTCTTAATATGCCAACGGGACAAATTTTAAAAGCATGGAATTTGTAAATATCCCCTTTGTTGGTATAATACATGGATTGGGACATGACACAAATACTCATTAGAGGAAATTTGGGGTGTAAAATGGGCCTTATAAGAAAAAGCACTAGCAATAAATTTTGTGAGTGGGAATTCAAGAACCACTAGAATTTCAATAAAATGAGTCAACCATAATGGTTGAATTGACATATTTGTCATAAAAGAAAACTACTTTTTTTGTTTGTATTTTTGACATATCTCCCTGTGTTTTTACTGAAATTATGAGTAGGAGAGCTCGTTGGATGCAGAATTTAACTCCGCATACAACGAGTACCCACACTGCATACTTTTGATGGGACCCGCTACCAAAAAACAAGAAATACCTGAAAATGTGATGATGATGCCATCATCACATTTTCAGGTATTTCTTATTTTTGGGGTAGCGGGTCCGATCAAAAGTATGCAGTGTGGGTACTCGTTGTATGCGGAGTAAAATTCTGCATCCAACGAGCTCTCCCACTCATAATTTTAGTAAAAACATAGGGAGATATGTCGAAAATACGAACACAAAAAGTAGTTTTTTCCATTCTTCCTCCAAAATTAATAACTATTATTTTATTATTTTATTATTTTCCTTAGGAGGCCGATTCTAGACCTCAAATTTCCTCTAATGTGGGGTTAAGTTCATGGGGCCCATGCTCACTATGATTCTCTCTTTTCAACCCTAGCTCTATAAGGGGTATAATTCCTTTGTGGTGTTGGAGTGTCAATGTTTCCATTTGCAGTTTTAGGAAATCCTTATGGAGGTTCACCTTTTTGGCACCATTATTGAACCCACAATGCTATATGGAGTCAATATCTATGTAGAATATCAATCCTCCACATATTGGGCATGTGTTGAGAGGGTGAAACTTATCATGCTCTAATTTAGGATCCATTATAAAAAATCAATCCAAGAGACTATCATCGAAGTTGAGTTTAGGGCCCATCCTTTAAATATTGAGGATAGTTTTAGAAACATTTTCTTCCAAATTATAGTATTTTCACTTTGGTGGACTATTTCTAGGGGGCATAAATAAACATATATTTCATTTTCCTCTTCTCTCGAGATTATTTCCCTATCTGGATGCATATAATACTTATTCCTATAATACTTATTCCTAGAGGCCACTTTATTTATTTAGTCCATTGTCATTTAGATAGACATGTACCTCCTTTTATATTTAGTTTGGATGCACATATACTCGCGTCCCCTTTTAGTTGGGCCATAAGTGGGGTACATTCTGTTATCCTTAGTGTGTTCTTTATTAATCTCAATATAGGTTTACTGAAAAATTATTGTGACACTCTAGGCCTTCAAGCTAGGAAAAAAGTGGGGTACACTCTATTATCCTTAGGCCATGTCCTATTAATCTCAATCTAGTTTTATTATAGAAAAATAATGATGCATCATTGTCACTTCAACAAAGTATAAAGGATGTTATGTCGGTTGTATTAAGTGAACCATTGAACACCACTAGGCATAGATTCATCAAATGGTTTAATATTGAAGGGTAGTCAATCTTAGAAAAAATAAAATGGTAGCAAACCTTAACATAAATAAACTTGTCATCTTAAACACCTAAAACATATTTTGGTGATTTTAACTTATAATACTGTGGGGACGAAGTGGAGATCACTATATCCTACATATACTTGGGGGTCTTGTTCATGGGGCCTCTGTTCCCTATGAGTATTGATTTCCAAGTGTTACTTTACCAGCCTAGATCCAAATCCTAAGCTCTATCAAGTGCCAAGAGGGATCATAAATTTCGAGGAGAAAACCTCCTTGAGTGCAATACCTAAGAAGAGGTTTGCACCTCGGGAGATTTGATCCCTCTCGACGCTTGATAGAGCCTAGGATTTGGATCTAGGATGGTTTCAGTCGTGGGCGGTGACACAAAAATGGAGTTTGATCAACATTGTAAGGAATAGGTTAAGTTGAAAACACAGATAGAATTATGAGGATTATCTCAATGTAAATAATAAGTATTAAGGATTGAATAAATTGTTAAACTCGAAAATAGAGACAATAATTTTTTAAGGATTAAATGAATGAAAATATGGTTTAGATTTACAGTCAGTCTAGGGTTTTCCATTTTACCCCAAAAAATCACTCTTCTTTTGCTTTGGTTAGAAGAGGCACATTCTACATTACTTTACATCTTTTGAACATTTCCACTAAAAACTATTTACACTTAGAAATTTGATCTATTTCGACAATTGGTAGATTTTTTTTAAAGATAGATCAATGCTAGTAAAACACATTTGTAAATTCTAAACTTGGGATTCTGTTTCCGGATATAAATTACGAAACTAAGGAAATTTTAATATGCTTTCCAACTTTGAAGTACAACAATTACAATATAATTACACTTCTCGTTTGAATTTAAAAAACCGTCATTTGCATTTGGATATGTATATGATTGTTTTTGCTTACGTCTCTTCATGCAAACGCCTATTCTCAAGTATGATATTCCTATCAATGACTATCTCGCATGAGGAGAAACTAATTCAAATCAACTCCAAGTCTCACATGGTGCTTGTGAGAGTTGGTCAGTTCTTTAGCTGGTTGGAATTGCTGTTAGATTCGTTATCTTTGCATTCAGAACAATGCTCTCCTTTTTGAGCATGTAGAAAATTCATTTATGAGGAAATGTAGTAGCATTATTCAGCTCCTAGCTGAGTTTCAGGATGGTGGAAGAGATTGAGATGCTCTTCACCATTTTCACTTGATCCAAACATGGTTAGAAATTTGGTACAACTGTAATCTTTTTAGAAATTTTAAAGTATAAAAATGAATTTAGAATTTGAGCATATCTTAATTTTGTTTCATTATGATTTAGGGATGGATGGTACAATGCTCATGGAAAACACAGATGGATCGTACAATGCTCATGAAAAAACAATCTTATGAAATGAACGTATTGATTAGTGTTTGAAATAATATATATTTTTAAATTGTATAAAAAAATTTAGTAGTGTATTTTTTATCTTCTTTCTTTTTAATTGAAATTTGATAAAACAAATTAACAAATCTCCTTGAGTTCAATTTACCATGGGTTGTTTAAGAAGCCTTGCATGGTTTTTTAGGAGGCCTTGCACATGGTTTTAAAACCATGTGCAAAGCCAACATATTTTTGTGGATAATTACATGGCGTCAAATTTTCCATTGATATTACATGTGCCAAGGGAATATATCCATGTAAGCTTACTATATTTAGTTTCTGTACTGGAATAAAACCTGCTAAATACCTCAATACAATTAGCAATCTATGAAGTAGATAACATGATAATCAATTAAAATAATAAGCTACTGTCATTAGAGGGATCAAATCCGCTCAAGAATTAGAGAGATTCACCTACTAATCATTCTCAAGAGTGAAATATGTAATTATTATTTTTCATTAGATGGATTTCAATGTCTGTGTAGGAATTAGAGGGATCAAATCCACTCAAGAATTAGATGGATTCGCCTACCAATCATTCCCAAGAGTGAAATGTGCAATACCGCTACAATGTCTCCTTTTCATTTTCATGGCAAACTGCTTCTCTTGAATAATATATATTGAAATATATATTAATATTTATATCTTTAAATTTATAGGAGATTTAAGTAACCATAACATTGAATATTTTAAATTTAGGACAAAAAGAAAGAAATTTAATATAAATATTAATTTAAATTTAAAATATAAATATAAATTATAATTACATTTTAATTTAATTTTAAATGAACGAAAGTATATCATTCAAAATAAGAAAGTATATGATTCAAAATTTGATATGATAAAGGCTTAGTTCTTAGTGGTAAACCTTAGTGCCACATTAAATTTAATTTAAAAAATAATAATTCTTTAACAGTAAAATTGAAAATGTTATAGGATATAAGAACTAAACCTAAAAATTCATATTGTGAAAAGAGGTGATTGTCACATATAGATTTTCATATTGAATACCAAATTGATATTAATAATATCTCTGACTTGACTTGAGGGAAACAATTATTATTGATATTTCTTATGAAGACTTCTGGCTATCTTTCTCATATTTCTTATGAAGATTTCGGGTTAGCTGGTTTGCTACAAAATTTTTATCGAATTGTTTAACATCCATAAGTTTAGGTGTAATTCCCTTCTTTTTCTCAATGAAGTCTCTAGTTTTTATAAGCCTTTGTGTAGAAGCTTCTAAGAAGGCTATATGAGCTAGATATGCCCGTACCAAGTGAGAATATTCTCCAATTTTTTTCTTCTTTACTTCCAAACATTTAGCGTATCTAATTAGCTTTAACTATGTAATATTTACAAACCAAACCAATCCAATATGCTCGACCATCGCTAACGATGTGAAATTTATAAGGTGGATCCTCAAAGTGAGCATTCATAGGAGCTTAACCTGGTGTGTACTGCGCATGCGAAGATGGTGTTTCGGGCAAGAGACAGAAAATGTATTTCTCAAGGGACTTGGAATTCCCTATCAAAACTTCCTACACAACAAAGGAAAAGCTGTGGTTGGAGTAACAAGATGATGATAGAGAAATTCCATGCCATGAGGATCATATCATCCCCTATTACTTAATTATATATTGTTGATAAATATGTAGCATTAGTGTGAATAAATGAGTAAATTGGTTAGTGAATGTTTTCCATCATTTTCTCTTGTATATTTCAATAATGGTTAATAGTTTTATTGTTTTATGTTTATTTTATTATGATGTGATGGCTATGGTTTATTGAAATTAATATTAGCTGATAAAACTTGACAAACAAATATTTATTTTTATTCAATTATGTTTTTTAAATACCAATTAATTTAATAATTATATAATCAAGCTTACTTTGGTTTTCATGAGTACGTATATTATAAATGCTTGAAAAATGTTTTAAAAATGAGATCTAATATGTGTATTGGTTATGCATCGCAAGAGAAAAATATGAGTGTATGGGTTAGTGTCTTTCGACTCTCTCTAACACACACGCATTTATCTGTGTGTCTTGAAGACTTACATGATATCGTGAGCCTGAGCAATAGAATGGACAGAAATCCGATTGGAGAGAGTCACTGTAAGTGTCTCTATATTTATCTGCAAAATCAAACACCTTCTCTCAGCAAATAACAACGATTGTGAGGTGAAAGAAAAGATCAAATATTGCAATGAATAACTATATTAAATGTGAAGTCTAGCAGTTACCTGCATTGCATTTTGAAGGAAGAGGTTAGAATAAGTACGGTCCATTGTACTAAAAACAATGGAGGCCGCTGCAAGCGCTCCATCAGTTTCAGCAGCAATGTTGGAGCCAGGATGTTGAGCAACTAGTTTAAATACATTCTGAGGTTTGTCCATGTCTTCGGGCCTCTCCCAGCAATTGTGATCCATGTTGGGATTTCCTACCTGTATAGTTAAGTTATTACCCACAATTCAACAACCTATCTCTGTGTTCTTTGTATAGATCTGCTCGTGGAATCTGTTTAAGCTCTTTTTACAATCGCCCGCAAGCATTTTAAGAGTCTTGGGGTAAAGTTATCTCTCCAACAAAAGGATGTGAGGAGTTACAACAATAGGTGTATAATGGTGTTCCCTGAGGGAAAGTTCATCCTTGTGTTTTTTTAAATATGGTTAACCACCACACATCTTCATGTGTGATATCCACTTATTCTCCGTCTTCGGTTATGATTGTGATATCTTACATTTCTTCAAACATATTCAGCCTATCGATCCCTCGAAGAAGGAGTTTTTATATGTTGTTGTGTCTAACCTAATTTATATATTGTTGTTACGGGTTTATTTTGGCAGACAATTAAAATTTTTATTTATTAGTTTGTACTTAATGGCCGACCAAACCAATAAATTGATAACTTTGTAAATTTAAATTTATTACTTTTTACTTTTTAGAAGTAAAAAGTAATGTTACATGACGTTAGATAATGTTACAACATCTTCATCATAATCGGCAAGTAAAAAGTAATGTTACAACATGTCCCTCATAATCAGCAATATTATTTATATCCGACATAACATTACATAGCGTTACATAATGTTACAACATCTCCCTCATAATCGACAAAATTATTTATATCCGACATAACATTACAAGATCTCCCCCATACTGGGATGTAGAGCGCCTCTTGGCACAACTAGGGGCATGCTTCTTGGTTGTGCTTAAGTTCCAATGTTTCTATGTTTGTATTTATGACATCCTTATGGAGTTTCACCCTTTTGATGCCATCATTGAACCCACAATTCTATATGGAGTCAATATCTAAGTAGAATTTCTACCCTCCATGTATTTGGCATGCGTTGAGAGGGTGAAATCTATCATGCTTTAATGTAGGATACATTATAAACAAGAAATCCTATAGAATATCATCGGAGTTGAGTTTAGGAACAATCCCTTAAATATTGAGAATGTTTTCATTTGTTTTCTTCCTTTACAAGATATGGTATTAGAGCAGTACTAGAAGAAGCCATTGCCAGAACATTGTCGGAACTCTGCTGAAACTAGGGTTTCATCTTTCAAATCCTTTACTCAACCTTTTGGAAGAAAAATAGACTTAGGAATTTCTCTCTAAGGAGGGCACATAAGTGCAACGACAAGAAATTATTCTACATAGATTGTGAATAGGAAGAACCAAAAGAAGAGGAAGCATCTCAAGAAGAGGCGACTTCAGAAAAAATGGAAGAGGCTACTTCAGAAGAAATTACTTTGGCCATATCTTGTCTTGCATTGGCTAGAATTAGCATTTCTCAAACTCTCAAGATAGAAGGATACATAAAGAAAAAGGTAACATTTTTTATTGATTATGGTAGTACTCATAATTTCATTCACTGTAAATTAGCCAAAGTTCTTAATTGCTTTGTTTATCCAGCACCATAATTTCAAGTAATGATTACAGATGGAGGAACTATAAATTGCTCACAGAAATTTCATAATATCAATCTAGCTATGGGGGAATATGTATAGAATATTATAATTATTGTTATGCCAATGGGTGGTACTAATGTTTTCTTGGGTGTCCAATGGTTACAATCATTGGAAACAATGTATTTTAATTTTCAAAAACTCTTTGTAAGGTTTGTCGTTACACCAAAACCTGCTAATGTTGATGAACATTTGAAACCTAGCACAAGGCCTTATCACCAGGAGTGGAGGTTAGTCCACTTGTTTTATATTCCTAGAGGTGAAGCGGTTATACCATGTGGAGGTTGTACCGATACTCCAACACCCTGCCTCCGATGTAGCTTAGGGGAATTGAACTTGAGACCTATGCTCTGATACCATGTAAGGCTTTTCGTTACACCAAAACTTGCAGATGTGGATGAAAATTTCAAACCCAACACAATGCCCTATCACCAGGAGTGGTGGTTAGTCCACTTGTTTTATATTCCCAGAGGTGGTGCGGTTATACCATGTGGAGGTTGTACCAATACCCCAACGCTTTTCATGAAATTTTCATGGGAAGGTAAAGAATATGAGTTAAATGGTATCACAGGAAAACCAAGAAAGGTCATAAGATCTAATGTTATGAAAAGATTGTTAAAAAAAGGGACATCAAGGTATTGTTGCACAATTATGCTCATTAGATGTTCAAACCTCAAAATTCCCTATCTCCCTAGATCTCCAAAGGGTCATTAATAATAATTCCAAGGAATTTGAAGATATTCCCAAAGGTATTCCACCTAAAAGAGTGAAATTGAGTGTATGGTGGATGAAATGTTAGAGGCCGGCATAATAAGGCCTAGCCAAAGTTCTTACTATGCACCAGTGGTAATGGTACGCAAGTTAGATGGATTATGATGTATGTGTCCTGATTATAGAGAGATCAATAAGAACACCATTAAATATAAGTATCCCATTCCCGTCATTGATGAATTGCTAGACTAATTACATGGAGTAGTTGTCTTCACAAAGTTGGATATTCATTCTGGTTATCATCAGATGGAATGAAGGATGAATACATCCCCAAAATAACATTAAGAACTCATGAAGGTCACTATGAATATTTGGTCATGCCATTTGGTCTAACAAATGCACCTTCCACATTTCAAGGTTTGATGAATTCTATTTTCAAGCATTTCCTTAGAAAATTTATCTTGGTATTCTTTGATTATATACTAATCTATATAAATTATTGGGAAAAACATGTTCAACATGTTGACAGGGTACTACAACTACTAAAGGAGAAAGAACTGCATGAAAAACCCTCAAAATGTTTCTTTGCGATAAAGGAGGTTGAGTATTTGGGTCATATTGTATCTCGTGAAGGTGTCAAGGTAGATCCTAAAAAAATTAAATCAATGATGGATTGACTGATTCCTGAAACCCTAAAAAATACTCGAGGATTCTTAGGTCTGACAGGGTACTACCACAAGTTTGTTCGAAACTATGGAAGAATAGCAAATCCTCTAACATCCTTACTAAAGAAAGATGCATTTTTTTCAACTACAGAGGCAACTCAAGCCTTTCAACAACTCAAAGAGGCCATGTGTAAAGCTTCTGATTTGGTGACATCAGACTTCACAAAAACCTTCGTTGTGGAATGTGATGCTTCAGTAAATGGAATTGGAGTTGTACTAATGCAAGAAGGACACCGTATTTCCTTCACAATTCATCCAATCAAGGGTAAGAACTTAAAAAAAACCCAATTATGAGAAGAAAATGTTGGCAATACTACATCCCTTGAAGAAATAACACCCCTACCTTATAGGGAGACATTTCAAGGTTAAAACTGATCATGATAGCCTTAAATACTTCTTGGACCAAAGGTTATCTTCAGAAGAGCAACAAAAATGGGTAAAAAATATTTTGGGGTATGACTTTGAAATCATCTACAAAAAGGTGAATCAAAATGTAGTCGCGGATGCACTCTTTAGGAAAGATGAGGAAGCAGAAGCTATGGACGAATGGAAAAAGACATTTATTCAAAAGCTACAGCAAGATCCCAGTGGCTCTAATACATTTATGTGGAAAGATGACTTTATATGGTACAAGGATCGCTTATATCTTAGTAAAAGTTCCCAGCTTAAGAAAAAGTTACTTTTTGAATTACACTCTTCATCGATAGGAGGGAACTCAGGTTCCTTAAAAACCTACCATGGGGTAAAGAAAGATTTTTTTGATATTTTCTTAAAACTGAAATTCAAAAATTTGTGGCAGAATGTTTGGTTTTCCAACAAAATCAAGTGGAAACAATTAAGAGTCATGGTCTCCTACAACCACTTTCCATTTCGAGCAAAAGGTGGAGAGAGGTATTGATGGATTTTATCACAAGGTTACCAAAGTCTAAAGGAAAGAGTGTCATAATGGTGGTTGTTGATAGACTTACTAAATATTGACACTTATGTGCACTATCTCACCCCTTCAAATCAAGCATGTTCACAAATTCTTTTATGGAGACAATACAAAACCTACATGGTACTCCAAATATTATAGTAAGTGACAAGGATCCCATTTTCACTGGAAACTTTTGGACTGAATTATTTCTTTGTTTGGGTACTCAACTGGATCATAGCTCATCTTATCACCCTCAATTTGATGGACAAACATAGATAGTAAAAAAATGTTTGAAAGGGTATCTTTGATGATTTGCAGTTGATAAACAAGCAGAATGAGTCAAGTGGTTACCCTTGGCAGAATGGTGGTATAATGCTTCCTTCCATACATCATCAAAAATGACCCCATTTAAGGAACTATATGGCTACCATGCACCATGCATCACATCTTCACTAAGAGACTCTAAGGTTCAAGTAGTAGAAGACCACATGGAGCATCAACAACAATTTCTTCAATTCTTAAAGGACAACCTGAATCTAGCACAAAATGGAACGAAACAACAAGCAGATCAACACTGTAGTGAACAAAGCTTTAATGTTGGGGATTGGGTTTTTTTAAGACTACAACCATACAAACATATGTCCCTGAATAAAAACAAGAAGGATAATAAATTATCACCTAAATACTATGGTCCCTACAAGGTGTTACAAAAGATTAGTAGTATGGCCTACAAATTGGAACTACCTGCCTCTTCACGAGTCCATCTAGTTTTCCATGTTTCCTATTTAAAGAAGGTTATAGGTGACAAGCTACCAGTTCAAACGATGTTACTAGAACTTGATGAGGAAGGAAAAATCATCTTGGAGCCTGAATAAATTACTGAAATATGGACTAGACAGCTTCGAAATCGATCAATTTTAGAGTATCTCATTAAATGGAAGAACTTACCCACAGAGGATTCAACATGGGAAGATGAGTCCTTTATACATAATCATCTATAACTACTTCAACATTGAGGACAAAACTTTTTGAAGGGGAGAGGCATGTTAATCCCTTAATGACGACACATTACACCATATAGTGTGGCACATTAGCCCCTATATTATGGTACATTACATATAATCTATGTAGGCTTCAGTCTATTACTAGGTCTATTAGTTGTTATTGTACATTTTTATCTCCTATATATAGGAAGGATATATTCTCATTTTGGAATCATATCATCTTGTCTTGTCTTGTACAATGTGTAAGGAGGTTCCTCCCTCGATGAGGATTGATATTTATCTCTACTATTCATCTTTTAGGTGTGGATTACTCTCTTATTGTCTATTTATTCTCTTTTTATGCTATATCTGGGATCTGGTTGCATAACAGTTGGTAATCACCAAACTTGAGGGATAAGAACCATCAAATTTATGCATGTCCATGTTTGGGAAATAGTTCCATGAATTGTTATCTTGAAATGGTGGATACTGCATTTCTAAGAATAGAGTGTAATATCCTTGTTCTTAATTGAAGTCACAATATTTGTACTGATATTCTAGTGTGGTATCTAGAACCACATGTTTAGTGAGGATGTTTAATACATGTCTCTTGTTAGCCTCGTTGAGGTGAATTCGATCCATGCATGTGTTGCAGTTGCAACTTTTTCCCAAATTTTTGAAAAAATTTGAACCCTCTTTTTAATTTTATCTTGCCTGGATTTATTTGGTTTTCTGAACTTTGTTTTTTCTCTCTGCTACAAATTTGGATTTTCTTGAGTTTGAATTGAGGTCAATTGTTTCCTTTGTTTTGGAGGTTAAACGAACTGATTTCATTGCTGCCCAACCAAGAATATTTGAACACTTAACGTTTGTTTTGATTTTGCCGATGATCGATGTCAGAAGTCAATTGAACAACGAATTAGGGCATTAGTTCTCTATGTCGTCGATGGATAGTTTTACTTTCACCGATTCATTCAAACCTTTTTGCTTTGTGATGATTTTTTTGTTGTTGTTTTCGTTGTGGAAAGTTTATTAAAGTTTGAATCAGGGCATTAGTCCTCTGTGCCGCCAATGGAAAGTCATGTTTTTTGCTGATGAGCTTTTATCTCCTTTGTTTATTTTTCAAAAAACTTTACATTTTGACTTTCGGCGTTTTTTTTATCTGCTGTCGGAGTTTTAGTCTTTAACGACGCCGCCATTTCAGAAGCCTTGTTGTTTGTCTCGTCGACACTATGGAGTATTTTGCGTCTTGAGGTTCTGATGAGTTAATCATTACTTGCTCCAATCACCGACGATTTTCTATCATCGCAGAAGCCTTAGTCTATATGACTTTCGCCATTGCGGATTTTTAGTGAACTATCTCGCCGATGATTAGTGGTTCTAAGATTCGACCTTTAGCCTTAGTTCTTCCAATCGTCGATGTTTTCAGTTGTTCTGGAAGCCATAGTCAGTCTGTTTTTTGCTGTTGTGACGGTGTAGTGAACTAACTACTGATTCATTAGTGGTTCTGATCTCCGACGCTTAACTATTGGCGGTTTTTAGTCATTGGCATCACTGACACTACCGAGATGTTAAATATTATAGCTCTGACACTTAGCGTTAAAGGTCTCCGATGCCGATTGACTTAATAGTCTCGCAGGACCCATAGTCTATTCTCTATCCTCCATTGCGGCTATGAATAGGACTATTCTTCCGTAGTCTTTAGTTCTTCTAATCGTCGATGGTTTTCATTTGATCACGGAAGTTGTAGTTTGTATGTCTTCCGTTGTTGCGGATCCTTAACGAACTAATTGTTTGATGCTTAGTGTTTAAAACTGCCGATATGGTCTTCTTGCTGTTTTCATAGGCAACGGAGGTTTCTATTTTTGGTCGAGTCGGGGTTTCTCCGAGATGAAGAGCACAAGTTAGGGTTCATATTTGGAAATTACATTGTAATGATTCATGCTTTCATCATTTTGATTTAGTCTAGATGTGGCCTGGATTGAGGTAAAGAATATTTTTATTGAGCTTGTGATTTTAGTTTGGACAATGGATTTAGCGGATTTCAAGACACAAACTCACAGGATTTCTTTAAGTTTGTCATTTTTTCATGCAGTAAAACTGTATATAGTTTATTTTACAGAATGCATACGGAGAAGGTAAATGGACTGATACAGTTTTTTGGTTATTCATGACAGGGTTATTGCTGCTGTAGAGAAGATATGTCTAGAAGACAATGCAGAAGAAAGAAGGCAGCAAGGAAGAAAGAGAAAGAAAATGAAGAAGGAGAGATGAAGAAAGTAAGGGTCTGAGATCTCAATAGATTGATAGCAGTAGAGGCCCATGCTTGGGAAAAGTTCATCAACAACCAAGATGGTCTCTCTTTATAAAAGTTCTATTAAATTTTAATTTAATATAATGTATTGTACAACACTCACTAAAAGACAAATTTGTGAGATTAAACGGTTCAGGGGGAGCCCAAAGGTCAAAGGGGTAGCCCAAAGGTTTTGTTTTTTGTATAAATATAGGAGAGTTAGATGTAATAAGGGACTTTTTCCCAGATAGATTTGTCAGAGTATGTTTTAAGAAGAACTATTTCCTTTTGCAATAAAGAAATTACAAGTTTCTTGTTGGAGAAAGCTTGGTGGAAGGTTTCAAATGTTGTACTATGAATTTGTTGAATGTGAACTATTTCATTTTCAGCTATTGTCCATTAACTGTGAGATCGTTCTAACACTTTGAACCTATGTTCTTATTATGAATGCGCTCTAGTTTATTCTATGAAATTTCCACTATGACTAATGAAGGCTTTTCATAAACAATGAGCTATCTTGTTGTTCATATATCTATTAATGTTCATGTGTTTTGAATTAAATAACAGCTATCTATGATTTTTCTTAATGCATGCGCAGAAATACATTACTCATTGATAAATGATAATCATGCTCCCTAGGGATAGGTTAGATAGTTAGTTTTAGTTTCTTGTTGTGTGTGATTTAGATGTGAGTGAGTTAAGACGAGAGGTAAGAACCTGCGCATCACATTGTGACCACTCCTCGTATTCTCTATCAATTTTCATTCTTAGATAGGAACTTGCATATCTTACTTAAATTCAAAAAACTAAAATATACACGGTGGACTAGGCTACAACCGGTAAAACCTTTTATTTTGTTACTTGACCTACGGTAGTCGGATCGTAAACCGGATAGATTCCCCATACCAAATAGTAACGGGCGAGTTGGGAAAGTTTGTTGGGGAGAATCCATAACTGTTGTTACCTACGAATTTCCAGGCATCAACAGTTTTTGGTGCTAGAAGGAGGGCAGCCAATGCATGGCTGGCCGAGGAAACCCATTTCCTCGAAATTATTCCACCGGTAACAATTCTGAGAGCAGTTTGTTTCCCAATCCAACTCCGAAAGAAAAGGGTAAAGAGCATCTGTATTCAGTCAATAATGAAGATTTGAGAAGATTTAATAAGGCTTATCCAAAGAAGATTGGAGGATTATCGATTATCGCTTCCTTAACCAAAAGAGAATATTGGAAGAAAGATCGTCCTATATTGGAAGACGCAGTGTTGGTTGAAGACTTTGAAGAAATGGTATAAACAGCCTTACAGGAAGTTGTTCAACCTCTGAATCAGTTGGACCCAGATACACCTTACTATTCACCTGTTCATACCCCTATTCATTCACCACCTCATTCCCCACTTAAAATCATGGCAAATGTAAATGCAAATCAGCCACCTAACCAACCAAATCCACCACTTGCGTGGAGGGCTAGATCACCATTAAACTTAGCACCTCCTTTGCATGAATTACCTCAAGCTTTTGAGAAAATGTTGCCTAAGTTTCACCCAAGTGAAAAGATTTTGGTAGATGATCATTTGCAAATATTTTACTTGGCTATAGAAGGACTACGGGCTGGAGAACATGAAGATGCAGTCTGCAGATTGTTTCCACATAACCTGAAAGGAGCAGCAGCCTCATGGTATTTTTCTCTGCGTACAAACTCAATCACAGACTGGGATACATTTGAAAGAATATTTAGAAGTAAATATGCAGTCCGGAAAACTCATGCAGCTCTGATGAAAGGGTTATGCGCTTTAAAGAAAGAAAGAAAGGAAAAAGTGCATAGTTTCACTCAAAGGTTTGCTGCTTATATAAAGAATTTTTCTGCAAGTGACAAACCATATGATAAAGTTATGATTGAATACTATACTTCAGCTCTAGGGCCTGAATTGGCCATGTTTTCCAAGATGTCAGTTAAGCCTACATTGTCAGAAATTTATGAAGAAGCTGAGAGAGTAGAAGCTGAAAAAGAGAGCATAGAAGATTATCTTGAGCAACCGGGAGAATTTTTTTTTGGTAAAAGAGCTTTATTACTGACTAAGGATGAGCAATCAAATGAATTTGAAGGAATGTTGAAAATGATGTAGAATATATCTAACAGAGTGATACATTTGGAAAAAGAAACGGAGGCTCATAAAGCATAGGAGCCTTACTATAAAAGGAGAGAAGACAACAATCAATCTAAACCTCCTCCACACAGTCCTACATCAATGAATTTAACTGAGGCATGTATGGATAATTTTTGCACCTTTCATCAGTAGCCTCATTCTAAAAAAAATTGCCCTCAATGGATCAATTCGATGACATTAGTAATGAATCAGCTATTGGAATCTAAACTAATAGAAACTGATAATGAGGAAGAAAAAAATAACCAACCCATAAAAAAACAAGAAGAGGATGCTTTGTTTTTATGGGAATATGTCTCACTTTTTGATACAGAAGAGGAAGGTTCATTGAAATAGGAAGAAAAATAAAAAACAAATGTGACAACAAGAAGCCAAGGTTTGTTAAATAAAGACAATTCCATACTCCCAAAAATTAAGAGACTTCAGGAGAATGTAAAGAAAATGCAGAAGAACAAGACATATAATAAAATACCTGAATTTACCATTACCAGTCAAGATCCAAAACAAGTGAACATGCCTGATAAGCCTATTGAGGACAAAGTTGATAATGTCAAGGAAAATCTCAAAGCACCTGAGATGGGGTATGATATTGTGGAGGACATTAAAAGGGATAAGGCAATTATTTCATTATTTGAACTGTGTAATGTACCTCAATAGAAAGAAAGATTGTTAAAAGCACTTGAAGTACCAAACAAAGAGATTCCCACTAACAACCAACCTATAGAAGAAATTGTTGAAGCAAGTGTGGGAGGTAAGGCCAAGTTTAAAACCCCACCATTCCTTTTGACTTTTGAGATTTTAAATGATAATGTGCACAATTCCTTAGTAGGCTCAGGTTCAGTAGGAAATGTTATGCCACTGTCAGTCTGCAAGAAGATCAATGGACAACCTAAACCAACTACCTGGCAGGTTACTTAGCTAGACAAGACCAATGTGAAAGTAGTTGGGGAAATGGAAGATGTTCTGATTCGCTTATCTGCAAATGAAAAGATATGTCAATACATTGATATTGTAGTAGCAAACATACCTGATATTTATGGACTTTTTTTGAATCGAGACTGGTTAGCAAGGCTAAATGGGTATTTCGCATCAGACTGGTCACATCTATGGTTGCCTCATAAGGGAAGTCCAAATCAGATAAAAATATTAAGAGAGCCCCACATGAAGCACAATGTTACTCAATTGGAAGAAAAAAATGAACCAGTGAATTCTGTATTGGAAAATTATCTAATTGAGCTAGACTCCGGGAAACTACCAAGCGAAAGAAGCTAGCAATACACCAGACACCCAGCCCGATCTCCTTCGATTTTCATGGGCTGATGAGATTGATTGGAAAATAGTAGATTTATTTTCAGATATAGTTTTTAATTCAAGACGAGTAGAATTAGATAATGGGTAGGACTTATTCAATTTACAGTCAAGCCTAGCCCCTCAACTTACAAGTTGCCAGATTTACAGGGGTGGGCAGAGAACTGGCCAGTTAGTGGTTTAGTTCTTAAACTTTATTTTTCTTGCTTTTTTATTTTTTGATTATCTTGTACATAAATAAACTGATTTGGTTGTTTATTTTTTATTTATTTATGTTTGTTTTAGTTGGATTTTGATTGATTTCAATAAAAGAAGCAAACTTTTGGTTCAATGGAGAACATCAGAATTCTGGATTAACTGAAATCCTTGATTATAAGACTGTGTATTATTGATTTATCTGAAATAATTCTTCTATTTTAGTAGTTTTCCTAAATGGATATGAACACATTGAAGTCCTACTTAATACGTTTAAAATAACTCATGATCAAAAGGTATGGAATACTATTTCGAGGCTCCATCCATCTCACATTTAAAAATGCATTAGGGGGTGACAGCAAAAGAGCCATGGAAAGGAAGCAGGGTAAACAATATATTGTATATAAATGATCCCATGCCAAGAATTGAAAGCCAAAATGCAAATAAAAGTCAAAAAAATCTCCTAAGAAAGCAATATGTATCAAAACAAAGTACTAAATCATATGAGTACATGATTTCCAAAGTTCTTCTCCGTCCGTGAGCTAAAAAATCAATACATCTCTCACACAAAAGGACACTATGGATAGAGGAGCTTGAATAAAAATTCAGAAAGAAAGGCATACAGGAGGACTCAAAAATGACAAAAAGGTCCAAAAGCACAAAAGTGCAGAATGGCATGGGAATGAGGAACAAATGAATATTTATGTTTACCATATGTTACAATCCCATGGTGTCCAAGTTGGGAGCTACCTGAAGACAGAGGTAAAAAATGAAATTCATATTCCTAGCCTCAAAAGAGTTATCTTGACTTTGAAATCTTGGTTTCCGTTTTCCTAAATTGTACTATCATCAATGATTAAAAGTACATACATTTGCCATTTGAGAAATCTAGACATCTAGAATAATTCAACATGTTGGTTTTATTGTCAAATAGTCTGTTACTTAAGGAAGAAATTGTCCAGAGATCTGGGTTCACCAGGTAGTCGCCAATTGTTGCAACTACAACTTTTTCCCAAATTTTTGAAAAATTTTGGACCCTCCTTTTGATTTTATCTTGCTTGGATTTATTTGGTTTTCTAAACTCTGTTTTTTCCCTCTGCTACAAATTTGGATTTTCTTGACTTTGAATTGAGGTCAATTGTTTCCTTTGTTTTGGAGGTTAAACGAACTGATTTCATCATTGCCCAACCAAGAATCTTTGAACACTTAATGTTTTTTTTTATTTTTCCGATGATTGTTGTCGGAAGTCAATTTAACAATGAATCGGGGCATTAGTTCTCTATGCCGCCGATGGATAGTTTTACTTTCACCGATTCATTCAAACCTTTTTTCTTTGAGATGATTTTTTTTTTTTTTCACTCTCGAAATTTTATTAAAGTTTGAATCGGTGCATTAGTCCCCTGTGATGCCGATGGAAAGTCATGTTTTTCGTCGATGAGCTTTTATCTCCTTTTTTATTTTTCAAAAAACTTTACTTTTTGACTTTCGGCATTTTTGTTTTATCTGTGGTCGGAGTTTTAGTATTTAATGACGCCACCGTTTCAGAAGCCTTGTTGTTTGTCTCACCGACACTACAGATTTTTTTGTGTCTTGAGGTTCCGATAAGTTATTCATTACTTGCTCCAATCGTCGACGATTTTCTATTATCGCAGAAGCCTTAGTCTATATGAATTCTGCCGTTGTGGATTTTTAGTGAACTATCTCGTTGATGATTAGTGGTTCTGAGCTCCAACCTTTAGCCTTAGTTCTTCTGATCGTCGATGTTTTTCAGTTGCTCTGGAAGCCATAGTCAGTCTGTTTTTCATTGTTGTGGCAGCGTAGTGAACTAACCTGTCGATTCTTTAGTGGTTTTGATCTCTGACGCTTAACTATCGGTGGTTTTTAGTCGTTGGTATCATCAACATTGCGGAGATGTTAATTATTATAGCCCCGACACTTAGCATTAAAGGTATTTGACATCGATTGACTTAATAGTATTGCGGGACCCGTAGTCTATTTGATGTCCGTCATTGTGGCTATGAATAGGACTATTCTTCTGCAGTCTTTAGTGCTTCCGATCGTTGATGGTTTTCATTTGATCATGGAAGTTGTATTTTGTATGTCTTCTGCCGTTGTGGCTCCTTAGTGAACTAATTGTCCGATGCTTAGTGTTCAAAACTGCCGATAGGGTCTTCCCACTATTTTCATAGGTGACGGAGGTTTCTGTTCTTAGTCGAGTCGGGGTTTCTCTGAGATGAAGAGCACAGGTTAGGGTTCATATTTGGTGGTTATCTTGTTATGATTCATGCTTTCATGATTTCGAGTTAGTCCAGATGTGTCCTGGATTGAGGTAAAGAATCTTTTTATTGAGCTTGTGATTTTAGTTTGGACAATGGATTTAGCGGATTTCAAGACACAAACTGGTAGGATTTCTTTGTTTTGTCATTTTTTCATGCAGTAACACTGCATATAGTTTATTTTACAGAATGCATACGGAGAAGGTAAATGGACTGATATAGTTTTTTGGTTATTCATGACAGGGTGATTGCTGCTATAGAGAAGATATGTCTAGAAGACAAAGCAGAAGAAAGAAGGCAGCAAGGAAGAAAGAGAAAGAAAATGAAGAAGCAGAGATGAAGAAAGAGAAGAAGAAAGTAAGGGTCTGAGATCTCAACAGATCAATGGCAGTAGAGGCCCAGGCTTGGGAAAAGTTCATCAGCAACCAAGCTTGTCTCTCTTTATAAAAGTGCTATTAAATTTTAATTTAATATAACGTATTGTACAGCACCCACTAAAAGACAAATTTGTGAGATTAAACGGTTCAGGGGGAGTCCAAAGGTCACAAGGGGCAGCCCAAAGGTTTTGTTGTTTTGTATAAATATAGGAGAGTTAGATGTAATAAGGGAATTTTTCCCAGATAGATTTGTGAGAGTATGTTGTAAGAAGAATTATTTCCTTTTGCAATAAATAAATTACAAGTTTCTTCTTGGAGAAAGCTTGGTGGAAGGTTTCAAATGCTGTACTATGGATTTTTTGAATGTGAACTATTTCGTTTTCAGCTGTTCTCCATTAACTGTGAGATCATTCTAACTCTTTGAACCTATGTTCTTGTTATGAGTGCCCTCTAGTTTATTCTATGAAATTTCCACTATGAGTAACGAAGGCTTTTCATAAACAATGAGCTATCTTGTTGTTCATATATCTATTAATGTTCATGTGTTTTGAATTAAATAACAGCTATCTGTGATTTTTCTTAATGCATGCGCATAAATACATTACTCATTGATAAATGATAATCATGCTCCCTAGGGATAGGTTAGATAGTTAGTTTTAGTTTCTTGTTGTGTGTGATTTAGATGCGAGTGAGTTAAGACGATAGGTAAGAACCTGTGCATCACATTGTGACCGCTCCTCGTATTCTCTATCAATCTGCATTCTTAGATAGGCACTTGCATATCATACTTAAATTCAAAAACTAAAATATACACAGTGGACTGGGCCGCAACCGTTAAAACCTTTTATTTTGTTACTTGACCTACGGTAGCCGGACCGTAAACTAGACGGATTCCCCATACCAAACAGTAACGAGCTAGTTGGGAACGTTTACTGGGGAGAATCCCTAACTGTTGTTACCTGTGAATTTCTAGGCATCAACAACATGTTGTAGGTTCATGATAGCCACTACAAGCATTAGAGGAAATTTAAACTCAAAACGGGCCTCCTAAGGAAAATTAATAAAATAATAGTTAAAATAATAAAATAATATTTATTAATTTTGGAGAAAGAAAAGAAAAAACTACTCTTATGTTCGTATTTTAGACATATCTCCCTATGATTTTACTCAAATTTCGATTGGGAGAGCTCCTCGGATGCAAAATTAAATTCTGAATCCAACGAGTACCCAATCGGCATAATTTTGACTGGCCCCGCTACACCAAAAGCAAGAAATACCTGGAAAAAAAATGATGATGATGTCATCATCAGATTTTTTGGGTATTTCTTGTTTTTGGGGTAGCATAGCCCTTCAAAAATATGTCGAGTGGGTATGTGTTGGACGTGTAAATTAATTCTGCATCCAATGAGCTCTCCTGATCAAAATTTGAGCAAAAACACAGGGAGATATGTCGAAAATACGAACAAAAAAAGTAGTTTATTTTATGATACCTATCCCCAAATTTATATTAAAAGATTGTTTAAGAGGTGCTCCCTTTTTGAATTTTAAAGAATTTTGATTGGCTAATACATGATGACATGGAATTTGTATTGTTTTTGAAAGGCCCATTTTAAATTGAAATTTCCTCTAATGATTATTGGCGTCCTTGGGTGGTTCTTTGGTCGGGTCCTGCATGTTTTTCTAGTTGTAGGTGTGTACCATGGGAACACTTGTGCTTGGAAAATATTAACACCAACTTTTCTCAAATAATTATGGGTTAAAAAGGAGTCTTTTGAGGAGTATCACCAAATGAGGACGGGAAAGTCCTACAAAAAAGTTTGTTAGAGATGAATACAAATTCGATAAATATAATAAAATGATCCTTTTGAGATAGGATCCTTTTGCCGAACTTATGTTGAAAGTATAAAATTGTAGTCACAACAATCTAAGGAATGAGACAGAAAATTACAATAGATTTCATAGATCAATTTTACTCATAAATGACATGAAATAGTACAAAAAAGAATTGCACCTATATATTTTCTTATCATTAATTAGTAGTGATACAATGCAATAAAATGGCATAAAGAGCCATGCAATTCAAATCCTAGAGAGGTCATTAGAATTTATTACATGAGAGTGACTTACTTGTTATTTAAAAAACACTCGACACATCAGTTAACCACTTAAATCCAACTTAATTGACTCTAACTGACTCGGAGGTATTTTAGAATGAGTCTAACATAATATAATTCAACTGCATGCCAACAAGTAGAAGAGGGATCCTATATGACTTTAGTTAGGTGATATGAACTGAATTGCACTAAACTTAGTCACCAAAAGTAGGTGGAGGCACCTTTAATCACTCCAATTAACTTAAATTAACTAAAAATAGGATTATTGATGAGGAAGGCACCTTTTCAGCTTTAGTTTAACTGAAAGGTAGGTGAAAGAACCTCCAATTAACTAAATGGGGCACATATGTCATGCAGATCAACCCATATTTCCTC
Source organism: Pseudotsuga menziesii (assembly GCA_001517045.1). Classification (NCBI taxonomy): domain Eukaryota; kingdom Viridiplantae; phylum Streptophyta; class Pinopsida; order Pinales; family Pinaceae; genus Pseudotsuga; species Pseudotsuga menziesii. The sequence continues at coordinate 25,490 of LPNX010067164.1, forward strand.
CTAGATTGAAGGAGGAGGCTCAATTAGTCTCACTGATTGAAGGATAAGACTCAATTAGGCTCCTTGATTGAAGGAGAAGACTCAATTAGGCTCTTTAGCTCATCCAACACACTGATTAGTTCTCCTTCAAAATATGTTTCATCCAATTCTTCATCTTCTAAGTCCTTACTTTCTAGACTTTTCTCTATTTCCATAAGAACTACTTCCCTTAGATAGTGATATGATACGTTCTTCCAATCTTTTGTTTCTCTCAAGTACTTAATGGATGCTTCATTAGTTATCTTCTTCTTGTATGTAGTAAGAATCATAGGAATTTCATTATGTTTGACCATATATGCGTGATGATCTATCTTCTAGTTGTTAAATTGTTATTGAAGAAACCCACTTTGATATAAATTGTTAGAATTATTATTTATAGTGAGAGGGGGAGTGAATCAATAGAAAGCGTAGATACACAAATTTTCACTTAAGAAATTGTACTTGAGAATAGCAAAGAACACAATTACGCAAAGAATCTGTAAGGTATCTCTCTCTCTCTCTCTCTCTCTATATATATATATATATATATATGAAAATTAATTACATAAATAGGAGACACCAATCTCCAAATGTGAGAACCAACTCACTCAAACCCCAATCCCACATGCAAGCATCCACTTGATGATTACATGAAACTACCTATAAGGAAATTAATATTCTATGTAAGCACCAACATGTTGAATTCAAGCTCCAACCTAAATAGATATCAGTCCTTTTGCACAAGATCCAACTTGTAATTTCCAAGAACCAACCCGAGTTTTGAGGTAAAAAATGGTACTCAAAACAAAAATTGTACCATTAAAATTCACTTTATAAGAGCCGATCAAATTCAAGATGATAATGTCAACCATAAGGGTAAAATTTGCAAAACAAAATGGCGGGAAAAAGAAAAACTACTTTTTATTATGATATTTTTGAAATATCGCATTATGGGTTCACCCAAATTTCGAATTTGGGGACTTGTTGGATGTGAAATTCGATTCCCCATCCAATCCATACCTACAGTGCGTACTTCTGAGGTACACATGGCACCCAAAAATCAAACTTTCAATAAAAAAACGTATTTTAATAATAAAATACATTTTTTTTATTTGAAAGTTTGATTTTTGGGTGCCGTGTGTACCTTAGAAGTATGCACTGTGGGTATGGGTTGGATGGGGAATCAAATTTCACGTCCAACAAGTCCCCAAACTCAAAATTTGGGTGAACCCATAATGATATATTTCAAAAATACGATAAGAAAAAGTAGTGTTTCTTTTTCCCCTCTAAAATTTAGGAATTTTATTTTATTATTTCCATTATGAGTCCCATTTTAGACCTCAAAACTCCCCTAATGCATCTTGAACTCAATGGAAATATTCTTATTTGCATCTACAATGAGTTTGTCCTCTCTTGTCGGAAACATGTCATTGGCATATAGTAGAAGCATCATTGGTCTTCCACCTTCAACCTTAAAGTAAAGCTTGGAATCCACTTGACTCTTAGTAAAGACTAAGCTCATCAGGCTGTTGTCCATCCTACCGTACCATGTACTGGGTTCCTATTTCAATATGTACAATTCTTTCTTCAATTTGCACACATTAGTCTACATGTCATGTGTCTCAAATCCTAGTGGTTGCTCCACATACACTTCCTCTTTGACTACACCATTCAAGAATGATATCTTGACATCCATCTAGTGTACCTTCCATTTCATTACTGCAACCAATGCAAGTATATAAATGATGGAAGTGTATCTCTTTATGGGTGCAAATGTCTACTCGTAGTTTATGCCTTATTTCTATGAGAAGCCATGCGCCATGAACTTTTCCTTGTGTTTTTCAATGCTGACATCTGCATCATTCTTTATCTTGTAGATCTAATTTGAAGTCACAACAAACTTCCCCTATGATCTTGTAACTATCTCCTAGACACCATTCTTCATAATCGACTTGTACTCTTCGATGATGACATCCTTCCATTATTTCTTCTCAGTTGCTTCTTGTTGCAACTGCAACCATTCTCCCCAAATTTCTTAAATTTTGGGCCCCTCCTCATGATTTAGCATTGTTTTAATCGTTGGATCCTTTGAATTTTTGGTCATGTTTAATTTTGGATGATTCTAAAGATCAACTCTCACCCTGGTTTTCAAATTTGATTGTGATGGAAATTGTTGCGGGTCGCAGTTTTATTTGCTTGTCGATCGGATCAAGTTTCTTTGTTTTAGGTCGCTGTTTCAGAAGTGAAGCCAGTTTTTGTCCGTTGTTGAAATTCGAGGGCTATCCAAAACACTTAAATCATTTTTATACATCGGGCATCGAAAATATGTTTGATAAAAAACTTTTGTCCTTTTCTCGTCCGCCATTGCGGTTCCCAAAGAGACTTAACACCCGAAGTGCAAAGCGATCCGACTGTCGATGTGTATTAGTATTTTAGTCACGTACCCGTAGTTTTTTTCTATTCCACCGTTGCGGATGGGAAAGTCATTTGGCTTCCGATGTAATGTCTTCCTACTTCCGATTAAGCTTTTCCTGCCCGCATTTTGCGTATCTTTATCCTTTTTTGTTCCGCCGTTGCGGCTATGCAAGGCTTTTGGCTTCCGATGTAAATATCTTTCGACTTCCGATTGGGGAAATTTCCCGCCCGCGGGTCGCATGTCCTCAACCTTTTCTTTTCCACTGTTACAGCTATGGGTAGGTTTTTTGAGCCGCCGTCGAGTTTTCTGTTGTCCGCCGTTGGTGATGTCTGTCGAGCCTATAGGTGAACGAAGTAGTAGTGGCAGCATTTGTTAAGATTCTCAGATCAACTAGTGCACCTGGCCATTTCCTATGGATTAGCCATTTCAGTTAGTATAATTTGACGTTTATTTTGGAATACAACCCGGTGAATGATGCACGTTGGTTAATTGCAGGAAAATCCAAAAGACGGTTCATATTGCCGCGGCGCGAAGGTACTGATTGGAGATAGGATCTCAAAGGGCGCAGGTAAAGTAAAAGACAAAATCAAAAGCAACAAGGGCACAGATCTGAAAGGTCCGTCAGTTACTCAGCTGATAATGAGCTTGCACAGAAAAAATGAAAAGGAGGGATATGAAACGCCCAAAGAACCGAAGAGTCACAAGTTTGGGGGGAACCCAAGCGGTCTACTGATTTTGGTTTAAATATTTGAAAGTTAGAAGTTAGAGGGGATTTTTCCCTGGCAAACTTGTAAACCTTTTTCTTGTAAGAGGAACTATTTCGTTTTACAAACCAGAAAGTGAAAATTTTACCTGTTGGAGAAAGTGCTATGTGGAATGGATCAATGCATTTAAATGAACAATGTTGAATGTGAACTAATTCGTTTTCAGCTGTGTCTCATTAGCTGTAAGAGTGTTCTAATTCCTTGAACCTATGTTCTTGTCTGAAGATTCTTCAGTATTTTTATGGTGTTCTTCCACTATGAGTAATGGGATGTTTTAATTGTTGATGAGCTATCTTGTCATGTAGACTTTTACTTCTATTTATATGTTTGGTTATAAGAACAGCTATCTGTGATTTGCCATAACACCTGAACAGTATTGCATTACTCATGAATTGATCTAGCTCTCTAGAGATAGTTTAGTTAGTTTTATTTTATTACTGTTTGTATGATTTAGATGCTTGTGAGTTCTAAGACGAGAGGTAAGAACCTGTGCATCACATTGTAACTTCTCTTTGCATCTTTATCACCCTACATTGTTAATTAGGCACGTGCATATCATAATTTAAGTCAAAATACAAAAACTCAGTGGACCGGGCCGTAACCGGTAAAACCCTTTGTTTTGTTACTTGACCTACGGTAGCCGGACCGCAAACCGGACGGATTCCATACACCAAACAGTCATGGGCTAGTTGGGAACGTTTACTGGGGAGAATCCCTTACTGTTGTTTCCTGCGAATTTCTAGGCCTCAACAGTTTTGGCGCTAGAAGGAGGGCCGCCAGTGCATGGCTGGCTGAGGAAACCCGTTTTCCTGAGATTATTCCACCAGTAACAGTTCTGAAAGCAGTTGGCTTCATAATCCAATTCTGGAAGAAAGAGGACATCTATATTCTGTTGGCAATGAAGTTGTTAATGATCCGAGAAGACACACCAAGGCATATGTAAATAAGATTGGAGGATTTCCAATCATCCCTGAATTTCCCAGAAGAGAGTATAAAAAGAAAGATCGTCCTATAATAGAAGACTCAGTGTTGGTTGGAGACTGGGAAGAACTTGTAGAGATAGCCTTACAAGAAGTTGTACTACCTTTAAACCAAGAAGGCCCAAATACCCCTCACAGTTCTCCTGCTCGCATTCCTATTGGCTCACCTCCTCACTCTCCACCTAGACTCATGGCAGGAGTAAATGCTAATCCGCCACCTAATCCACCACCTGCTTGGAGAGCCAGATCACCATTAAACCTGACACCCCCATTAAATGACCTACCTCAAGCCTTTGACAAGATGTTGCCCAAGTTCGACCCAAACGAGAAAATACTAGTAGATGATCACCTACAAAGTTTTTATTTGGCAATTGAAGGATTAAGGGCCGGGGAGTATGAGGATGTAGTCTGCAGAATGTTCCCGCATACCCTTAAAGGAGCTGCAGCATCATGGTACTTTGGGTTGCCTGCTAATTCTATCCCTGATTGGGATACCTTTGAAATAATTTTCAGAAGTAAGTATGCAACTCAAAAAACTCATGCAACCCTCATGAAAGGACTATGTGCCTTGAAGAAAGAAAGAAAGGAAAAGGTGCACAGTTTCACACAAAGGTTTGCAGCCTATCTCAAGAATTTTTCTGAAATGGATAAGGCTTCAGACAAAGTTCTGATTGAATATTATACTTCAGCTTTAGGCCCTGATTTGGCCATGTTTGCCAAAGGTAAGGCCAAGCCTACTTTGACAGAAACCTATGAAGAGGCAGAAGTAGTGGAAGCTGAAAGAGAAAGTATTGAAGATTATCTAGAACAGTCCAGAGAGAAAGGTGCAGGAAGGAAAGCCTTATTGTTTACTAAGCCTGAGGAAGAGAAATCGCCAGATTGTGAAAATATGGCAAAAATGATGCAGAAGCTTTCCAACAAAATCATAGATTTAGAGAAAGAGAAGGAAACACAAAAGTTTTATAAGCCATATTATAAGAAAAGAGAGGATAACAATCGGTCTCAACCTCCTCCTCACAATACTGCATCCATGAATTTAACAGAGGTAGGCATGGACAATTTTTGTACTTTCCACCAACAGCTACATTCTAAAAACAATTGTCCTCAATGGATAAACTCGATGACATTGGTCATGAATCAGCTGTTGGATTCTAGATTAACAAAAGATGGAGATGAAGAGCGAAAAGAGAATGCTACGTCAACAAAGGAACAAGAAGAAGAAACCATGGTTTTGTGGGATTCTGTTTCGTTATTTGATGCTGAAGAGGAAAATAATCAGGGCCACAAGGACGTCATGGAAACCAACGTGGCAACAAGGAGCCAAGGGACAATTAAAGAAAACAGTCTCATTCTACCAAAGATCAAAAGGCTGCAAAGAAATGTAAAGAAATTTCAAAATAAATCCTTAGCATATAAGATTCCAGAATTCACTATTACCAGCCAAGATCCTAGGCAAAAAGATACGTTGGCCAAGCCCAATGAAGAAAAGGTGACTGCTGCTAAACTGCACCTCATTGAGCCACAAATGGATTATGATATCATGGAGGACATAAAGAAAATAAAGGCAAACGTTTCACTATTTGAAATGTGTAAAGTACCACATCAAAAGGAAAGATTATTGAAAGCACTTCAGGAAGAAGAAGAAATAAGCGAAACCAGCATTGGAGGTAAGTATAAAAGAAAACATCCACCTTTCCTCCTCACGTTTGAAATTTTCAATCATAATGTACATAATTGCTTGGTAGACTCAGGGGCGTCGGTTAATGTCATGCCGATATCAGTCTGTAAAAGGATAAATGGGAAGCCCAAGCCATCTACTTGGAGAGTTGTTCAGTTGGATAGGATAGATGTAAAGGTAATGGGTGAGATGGAATATATCCTAGTCCATCTGGAATCAAATGATAAAGTATGCCAGGTCATTAACATCGTGGTGGCTGATATACCAGACGTGTACGGTCTTGTCCTGAGTAGAGATTGGTCGGCCAAACTAAATGGATATTTTGCCTCAGATTGGTTGCATCTGTGGCTGCCATACAAAGGAAGTCCGAACCATGTCAAGATCTTAAGAGAGCCTCACATGAAATACAATGTCACTCGACTGGAGGAGAAGAATGAACCAGTTGATTCTATATTGGGAAATTATTTTATTGAGTTGGAACCAGGAATTTACCAAGCAGAAGAAGCCAGCAACACATCAGATACTCAGCCTGATCTCCTTCGATTCTCACAGGCTGATGAGATTGACTGTAAAATAGTAGACTTAGCAGTAGGAATAGATTCACATTTAGTAGTTAGTGAATTTTGGACTTTGTTTTTTGATGGCTCTAAGACACTAGAAGGGTCAGGGGCCGGCTGTGTCCTGATTGACCCCCAGAAGAATAAACATTTTCTTTCATGTAGATTAGAGTTTGAATGTACTAACAACATAGCTGAGTACGAAGCTCTGGTGCAGGGTTTGAGGAAAGCGATTGAATTAAAGGTAAGTAATCTAAAAGTTTTTGGGGATTTTGAAATTATTGTGAAAAAAATCCGGAATCAAATACATTGTGTTTCCCCTCACTTGAAATCTTACCAAAATGAGGTATGGGACCTGCTTAAATGCTTTAATGCATTCAATATTATTTCAATTCCAAGACTTAAAAATGCAGCAGCTAACTTGTTGGCCACATCAGCCGCTAGGCTCGTACCCACTAATAATCGATGCTCTGTTGAATTAATTTTCAGGCCCTCAGTATCGGATATGATCACCAACCTGTGAGTGTTTGACGATGATCAGCAGATAATAGAATGCTTAACGAATGACGAGGTATTTAAAGGAGCAATTATAGATGATGAAGAACATAAGGCCAAGATGAAGTATGATAATTTCATCCCGAAGGGAGTCAGAACATTAGAAAGAATGTTCGATTTAAATGAAAAGTTCAAAAGACTAGCCAATGTGAAGACCCACAGCTCATCTCTACAGTTCGAGCTGATAAATTTAGGGACTGAGACAAATCCCAAATTTGTGAATCTTGGCAAATGTTGCTCACCAGCAGAAAGAGACAAATTCGTCAGTCTATTTAAACAATATAAAGATGTTTTCGCATGGACATACAAAGATTTGAAAACATATGACACCAGCATCATCAAACATGTCATTCCAATCAAAGCTGGTGTCAAGCCATATCAGCAACTTTTAAGAAAAATGCATCCAAAATTGGAATGGTTGATTCAGAGTGAAGTGAAGAAATTATTGGATGCTAGAATTATTTTCAAGGTCAGACACTCTGAGTGGGTGTCAAATCTGGTACCAGTAAGGAAAAAGTCTGGAGCAATTAGACTCTGCGTGGATTTCAGGAACTTAAACCGTGCATCAGACAAAGGTAACTATCCTGTTCCACCCATGGAGCAACTGCTACAAATGGTTTCAAGTTCTGAACTGTTTTCATTATTAGACGGTTTCTCTGGCTATAATCAAGTATTAGTAGCTGAAGAAGACATATTGAAGACAACGTTCAGGACCAAATGGGGAACCTTTGCCTACAGAAGGATGCCCTTTGGGCTTATAAATGTTGGAGCAATGTTTCAAAGGGCTATAGACATAGCTTTCTGTGGATTGATTGGCCAGAGTGATGTAGTATACCTTGATGATATTACAATATTCTCGAAGAGAAGAGGAGAGCACGTGTTTCACTTAAGGCAAATTTTTGAACGCTGTCGGAAATATGGCATCTCACTCAATCCTAAGAAGTGTGTGTTCGCTGTCACGGATGGAAAGTTCCTGGGTCACATAGTTTTGAAGAAAGGAATCTCTATAGATCCAGAAAGAATTAAGGCTATTGAACAAATCCCCTTGCCCCACCTTAAAAAGAGGATGCAATCATTTATGGGAACGATAAACTTCGTGCGAAGATTTGTGCCTAATTTTGCTTAGATTATCAAGCCATTGCAGCAGATGGTAAAGCAAAATGCACTATTCAAGTGGACTGAAATTGAGAAGAGCGCATTTAGCAAAATCAAAACTATTGTTGCACACACACCCTCCCTAAAAAGCCGAGATTTCGACAAAGATTTTATCTTGTATACCTTTGCATCCGATCATTCACTAGCAGCTGTGCTCACCCAAAAGGAAGATGGGGGGGATGAATTCCCGATATCCTTTATGAGTACTAGTCTATAGGGGGGTGAATTGAATTACCCAGCTGTTGATAAACAAGCTTACGTTGTATTCAAAGCAGTAAAGCAATTCAGGCCTTATATTTTAAAAAATAGAACCAAGGTGATCGTCCCCTACCCAGCTGTAAGATCTCTTCTTGTACAGAAGGAGTTAGGAGAAAGAAGAGGCAACTGGGTAATAGCTCTTCAAGAGTAAGACCTTGAATTCAAGCCAGCGTCTATAGTTAAAGGACAAGGGTTGTGCAAATAGATGACTGAAAATGGAAAAATTGAAGAACACGCCTGGGAAGATGAAGCCGAATTACATGTAATGGAGGTATGTCCTTTGTTTACAGCTCCCAAGTCTTGGTATAGAGACCTTGTGCATTACCTGCAGGGAGGGCTGTTTCCAGAACATTGGAGTTCCAAGCAAAGAAGAGCGCTATGTCTTAAATCAGCCTCCTATAAACTTGTTGAAGGAGTATTATTCAGAAAGAATTATGACGGGGTTCTTCTCAGATGCTTAGAAAAGGAAGATGCAAAGAAAGTAATGTCAAAATTGCATGACAGTCCTGCTGGGGGACATTATTCAGGAGATACTACAGCCCACAAAATCCTCAGGGCAGGTTACTATTGGCATACACTCTTCAAAGATGCACACGCACATGTCAGGAAGTGTGATATTTGCCAAAGGTGTAGTGGGAGACAACCTAAAGCAGCAGCACCCCTAAAGCCTGTGATGATCACGAAACCATTCGAGAAATGGGGGTTGGATATCATTGGAGAAATAAAACCAAATTCCTCCCTACAACACAAGTACATTCTGACCACGACTGATTATTTCACTCCCTGGGTCGAAGCAGTTCCGCTGCGCAAGATAAATCAAGACGATGTCATCAGTTTCCTACAAGATCACATCATGACCAAGTTTGGAGTTCCAGTTTCGTTAGTTTTTGATAATGCTATGTACTTTTCATCAATTAAATTAACTGCTTTTTCTCATGATAAAGGGATAAAATTGCATTATTCTACTAATTACTATCCACAAGGAAATGGCCTCGCTGAATCCACTAACAAAAATCTGATTAGGATTTTAAAGAAGATTGTGATAGAAAACCAGAGGAGCTGGCACTCAACGCTACCAAATGCCCTTTGGGCCGATAGAGTCACCCCCAAGTCTGCGATAGGAGTGTCACCATATACCCTTGTGTATGGTAAAGAAGCCATTCTTCCCCCCAACATCATGCTACCCTCTTCCATAATAGCTCAAGAGTCCAGAGGGTCGGAGAATGAAGTTTTGCAGATGAGGATATGCAATCTCCTAAAAGCAGAAGAGGCTAGATCTAAAGCCAGGGAATGCTTTAAGCAACAAAAAGAGTTAGTAAAGAGATGGTTCGACAAACATAAAGCTGGAACAAAAGACTTTGAAGTAGGAGACTTAGTCCTCAAATGGGATCACCCCCATGATGAGAAAGGAAAGCACACTAAATTCCAACAGTTGTGGGTAGGCCCCTTTCAGATTGCAACAAATCTTGGCCTTTCTACTTATAAGTTGCAAGATCTACAGGGGTGGGAAGAGAACTTACCAATGAATGGTTTGTTTCTCAAGCCTTATTTTTCCTGAGTTTCGTTGATTTTTTCTATCTTGTATATAAATAATCTGTTTGGCTGTCTTTTGAGTCATGTTTTTTTTCAGTTTTCTTTAGTTTGATTTTCTTGATTCCAATAAAGGGAACGAACCCGCGGTTGAATGGAGAACATCAAAATGTTTGGGAATGATCAAAATTTTTGGGCCTCAGACTGTGTGTTGCTAAAAGAACTTCTTCCAGTTTAGCAGTTTTCTCGAATAAGATCTATGTGCATTGAAGTCCTTCTTAACCCCTGTGAAATAAACCGTATTCGAAGAGTCTGGAATAATATGTTGAGGCTCCACCCACGTCACACTTAAAATGTTCTAAGGAGCGACAGTAGAAGACCCATGGAAAGGAGCGAGGTGAACAGTATATTAAATATAAATGATCCCATGCCAAGAAATGAAGGCTAAAAAGAGTCAAAAACTCCTATGAAAGCATCATACATCAAAGTAGATGCTGAATCATAAGTATTGAATTGCCGGAAGATCCTCTACGTCCGTGAGATGAAACATGAAGTAAACCGCTCACACAAAAGGACACTATGGGATAGAGGATCCTGAATTAAAATTCAGTAAGAAATGCATGCAGGAGGACTCATATAAAAAGGGACAAAAGTACAGAAGCACAGAAGTGCTAAAGTGGCATGGGAATGAGGAACAAACGAATATTTCTGTTTACCATATGCTACAACCCTGTGGTGTCCAAACTATTTGCTACCCGAAGACAAAAGTAATAGCGAAACTCATCCTCTGGCATCAACAGAGTTATCTGGACTTGAAAATCTTGGTTTCCACTCTCCCAAATTGGACTATCATCAATGATTAAAGGTACACACTTTGGTCATTTGAGAAATCCAGATAGCTGGAAGAATTCAATAGATGCATTTATTGTTAAACAGTCTATCACTCAAAGAACAATCGCCCAGAGATCTAGGTTCACCAGGTAATCGCCAATTGTTGTAGCTGCAACCATTCTCCCCAAATTTCTTAAATTTTGGGCCCCTCCTCATGATTTAGCGTTGTTTTAATCGTTGGATCCTTTGAATTTTTGGTCATGTTTAATTTTACATGATTCTAAAGATCAACTCTCGCCCTGGTTTTCAAATTTAATTGTGATGGAAATTGTTGCGGGTCGCAGTTTTATTTGCTTGTCGATCAGATCAAGTTTCTTTGTTTTGGGTTGCCATTTCAAAGGTGAAGCCAGTTTTTGTCCGTTGTTGAAATTCGAGGGCTGTCCAAAACACCTAAATTGTTTTTATACATCGGGCGTCGAAACTATGTTTGATCGGTGACTTTTGTCCTTTTCTCATCCGCCGTTGCGGCTCCCAAAGTGACTTAACACCTGAAGTGCAAAGCAATCCGACTGCCGATGTGTATTGGTATTTTAATCGCGTACCTATAGTTTTTTTCTCTTTCGCCGTTGCGGATGGGAAAGTCATTTGGCTTCCAATGTAATGTCTTCTAACTTCTGATTAAGCTTTTCCTGCCCGCATTTTGCGTATCTTTAGCCTTTTCTCTTCCGCTATTGTGGCTACACAAGGCTTTCGGCTTCCAATGTCAATATATTCTGACTTCCGATTGGGGAACTTTCCCACCCGTGGGTTGCATGTCCTCAACCTTTTCTTTTCCGCCGTTGTGGCTGTGGGTAGGATTTTTGAGCCGCCGTCCTGTTTTCTGTTGTCCACTGTTGGTGATGTCTATCGAGCCTATAGGTGAATGAAGTAGTAGTGGCAGCGTTTGTTAATATTCTCAAATCAACTGGTGCACCTGGCCATTTTTTGTGGATTAGCCGTTTCAGTTAGTATAATTTGACGTTTATTTTGGAATACAACCCAGTGAATGATGCACGTTGGTTAATTACAGGAAAATCCAAAAGACGGTTCATATTGCCACGGCACGAAGGTATTGATTGGAGATAGGATCTCAAAGGGCGCAGGTAAAGTAAAAGACAAAATCGAAAGCAACAAGGGCACAGATATGAAAGGTCCGTCAGTTACTCAGCTGATAATGAGCTTGCGCAGAAAAAATGAAAGGGAGGGATATGAAACGCCTGAAGAACCAAAGAGTCACACGTTTGGGGGGAACCCAAGCGGTCTACTAATTTTGGTTTAAATATTTGAAAGTTAGTAGAAGTTAGAGGGGATTTTTCCCTGGCAAACTTGTAAACCCTTTGCTTGTAAGAGGAACTATTTCGTTTTACAAACCAGAAAGTGAAAATTTTACCTGTTGGAGAAAGTGCTATGTGGAATGGATCAATGCATTTAAATGAGCAATGTTGAATGTGAACTAATTCGTTTTCAACTGTGTCTCATTAGCTGTAAGAGTGTTCTAATTCCTTGAACCTATGTTCTTGTCTGAAGATTCTTCAGTATTTTTATGGTGTTCTTCCACTATGAGTAATGGGATGTCTTAATTGTTGATGAGCTATCTTGTCATGTATACTTTTACTTCTGTTTATACATTTGGATATAAGAACAACTATCTGTGATTTGCCATAACACCTGAACAGTATTGCATTACTCATGAATTGATCCAGCTCTCTAGAGATAGTTTAGTTAGTTTTATTTTATTACTGTTTGTATGATTTAGATGCTTATGAGTTCTAAGACGAGAGGTAAGAACCTGCGCATCACATTGTGACTGCTCTTTGCATCTTTATCACCCTGCATTGTTAATTAGGCACATGCATATCATAATTTAAGTCAAAATACAAAAACTCGGTGGACCGGGCCGTAACCGGTAAAACCCTTTGTTTTGTTACTTGACCTACGGTAGTCGAACCGCAAACCGGATGGATTCCCTACACCAAACAGTCACGGGCTAGTTGGGAACGTTGAAAGGGGAGAATCCCTTACTATTGTTGCCTGTGAATTTCTGGGCCTCAACACTTATTTATAGTTGGAAGTGTTAGATTTTTATCATTCTAAGCTAGCATTATTTTAGGATATTATCTGAGAGAATAACATGCACAACAATAAACACAAGAGAAAATAGACACGAAGAATTTTCCTCAGGGAAACCATAAAGGAGAAAACCACACAACTTCCTCAGAGATAGAATGAGCACAAATGGTAGTAGTTAAACCCAAAAATAGAAAAGATGATCTACATAGCATGTTCTCTCTCTCACACTGAGAGAGGTTCTCCTCTCTCACTCATGCGCCCCAATGAGTGAGTGTGTGTATGATAAATAGAGAGGCTCACTCTCTATTTATATTCTTTCATTCACTTGAAATCCACTCCAACATGTCAGCCTCACTTAACAATTGCTTACTAGAGCAGACATCTCTAGGAGTGTCTAATAACCCTAGTTCCCTACAACTTGTTGGGTCTTTGCCTCCTCTGACCAACAAGGAGGGTTATCCTTAACACAATTGTGGGGACTATTGCCCCAACTTACAATGAATCACCTAGGGTCGACTTCTCTAGAATATTCTAATAACCCTAGGGCCCCACAACTGCAGGGACTTTAACCCTTGACAAATAGGAGGGTTACCCACAATGACTTGACATGACTTGTTTACATTATATAACCTCTCGATAGGAACATCGGGGCATGACATGACTCAAATACATTACAGACACATCCCAGAATAAACATCAGGGTATAATACATAAGATATACAGATGAATACATTTCGAAGTTACAAATACACTAACACTCCCTCTTCACTAGGAAGGTATTCTTTCGACACAATTTATTAGCACAAGTCTTCTTCTCTGTATCATCTGGATCACCATCGCGTTCTTGTCATCTTCAAGTCATGTTCATCTTCAGGTCATCTTTATCTGGATTTGGATCATCACTCGATCTGGATCATCATCACTGTTGGATCATCATCAAGTCTGGATAATCACTTGATCTGGATAGTCACTGTTGGATCATCATCAATTCTAGATCATCACTTGATCTGGATCGTCACTACTGGATCATCATCAAGTCTTGATCATCACTTAATATGGATCGTCACTGCTGGATCATCATCAAGTCTGGATCATCACTTGATCTAGATCATCACTGTTGGATCATCATCAAGTCTAGATCATCACTTGATATAGATCATCATCAAATCTAGATCATCACTGAATCATCATCATCATTACTGCTTCTGCTATCTCAATCAAATGGTGTTATCTCTTCATTCTTCTCATCGCAGGAATTTCTACATATCCATCCCTTTTTCATGCTGGTTGTAGGACTCCCTTCATGTAGGTCTTCAGTGTTTATATCTGACCCTAAGTCAGAATGGCCTGCCCAACTCTTACATCTGACCTCATCTTGTCAAAAAGGCACGCCCAATACTCACATTTGACCTCATCTTGTTAGAAAGGCCCAACACTCACATCTAACCATGTGTAAACACATCACACCAGAATGGCTCAGTACTTATATCTGACCATGTGTGAACACACTGCATCGGAAGGGATCTGCACTTACATCCGACCATGTTCGAAAACACCGCATTGGAAAGGCTCTACACTTACATTCGACCATGTTCGAAAACACCACATTGGAAGGGATCAGCACTTATATTCGACCATGTTCAGAAACACCACATCGAAAGGGCTCTACACTTACATTCGACCATGTTCGAAAACACTACATCGAAAGGGCTCTCAGTCCCAAACTGAGGATTCCTGGTAACTAACCAGGTGCCTCCATTCTCCCAAAGAATGGCATCAGCCCTTATATCTGATCAAGTGGGAACACATCCATTAATCACATCAGAATGTCCATGCACTCACATCTGATCATGTAAGACTACATCCCACATTCTTATCAGAATGGCCCTCAGTCCTAGACTAAGTATTCCTAGTAACTGACCAGGTTCCTCCATTCTCCCAGAGAATGGAAACTTAACACCAAGCTGAGTATTCCTGGTAACTGACTAGGTGCCTCCATTCCAAGAATGGTATTCAGCACTTATATCTGATCATGTAGGAACCAATCCTATAGTCGCATCAGAATGACTCAGCACTCACATCTGACATGGAAGGAACCAATCCTCTCACCATGATAGAATCTCTCAACCCTTACATCTGACCATGGAAGGAACCTAATCCCCTCACCATGTTAGAATGGCTCTAGGTCTCATCATTTCCCTTTGGAGGGAACCTCGATCTGGAGAACACCAAGCTTCTCCCTGAATAACTTGAAATTCACTTTGGCCTTTTCTAGCATAGAATCACATCAAGGCTGATTACGTCCAAAGATAACCTACAAGCTTTGCCAGGACCTATTACATCCGAGGACAACCTACAGGACCATTCATGTTTGAGAAACCTATGAGCTTCGCCAGGATTTATGCTCAGACAACTTGTCTCATCAGCTATGCTAGAAATCCCTCTTTCAAGAGATCTCAATCTAGATCACTACTCCTCTCTGCATAATACAAAAATGCAAGTCAAACCAACCAAATAAAATAGTAGTTTTCAAAAGAAACATACTACCTCCCAAATAGCAAGTGGCAACATCTTTTTCCTCAGCTGTACTCAGTGCCATGCAGGACTCCATCCTACCAAACCAAGAGATCACACTTGATCTATACTCAACTGTACCCTTTAGGTACCTCACTGCATGCTTTTCAACCATCAGGTGAACATGTCTCAATGTGTTCACAGCAAAGCAAATATCTAGTCTCATATTTGTCAGGTAAATCATCTAATGATACATCGTGGCATCAACCGACTCTGATGAAGAAACAATCAATAGCTTTAGGTTCGATGCCATAGGTGTGGTCATGGCCTTGCATTCCATCATCCTAGACCTCTTCAGGATATCTACTGCATACTTCCCTTGTCTGAGGAAGATTCCATCTACATTCTACCACACCTCCATGCCTAGAAAATAGTGCACCGACACATAACAGGAGCATCACTGTTCTTCTGCCTTCAACCTTGAAGCAAAGGTTGGAATCCGCTTTACTCTCAGTAAAGCCTAGATTCATCAGTAATCTATCCATCCCATTGTACCATTTCGAACCTCGGGATATTCTGCAGTCACTCCCTCTGAAGTGGAGCATCATTCTCCCTCTGCCTTTCATACTCTATGCACTGAAACATTCTGTACCGAAGTGACAAGTAGCTTCCTCTGCTACTAATATTTTATGTATCCATCTAGGATCACTAGATACCAAGATCCTCTATCTTGAACTTTTTTCAAAAGTTATTCTCGTACCCATCTGTGAGCTTCTCATCCTCTATAGAATTCCATCTTCAACCTCGTAGCAAAGGTTAAGATCTTTATCAAGCTCATCATGTATGTGTTATCTCATGGGTGTCTTCTGGGCTCGTATAAGGCCTTCTTACATTTGCACACATGATTCTTCCTGTCATGTGTATTTCTAGTGGCTACAAATGTCTCTTTGTAGTCTATGCCTCGTGCTACGAATCTTGACTTGTATCCCATGATGTTTCCATCTACTGCATGATGGAACCACAAAATTATCTTCATGTATCGACACTACATCCTAGACATCATTCTTCTTGAACTGGTCTTCCCTTTCCTCTTGGTTACTTATTCATAGTTGGAAGGTTCTACATCAATGATGTCACTACATTCATCATATTATTCTTCATCTTGAACTGTCGTTACTTGTTCTTTGGAACAAGTCTCATCCTTCTTTGCTTGTAGGTGATATTTCCTACAAGTCAAATGCATTTGTATGGTTAGAAACATTTCATTAGGAATATTCATACTGGCGAATTCTTATGCATAAATATATGATCATGTAACTACTTTATCCAATACAACATTCATCCATATCTCATGGAAACGTTTCTAGATTCCTTCCATATCTACCAGGACAACATTGAGATTGTGCACTAATCGAATATGTCAGCAAAGAGGTTTCATTCTAGATAAGTAGCAATGGAGAGTTGTATAGCACCATGCACTACTTACCCATTACATGCATATTAGTAGTATACTGTCATTAAAGCAAACATTCTATCATGCATAATACATCAATTGAATAAAAACAAATGCATAACAAAAGAAAAATCATGAAATGATAATTGAATACTTATCTTTATTTATTTCGTGGGTAGACTCCTTCTTGAGCCTTCAGCTTCATCATCTTCTTCATTCATAATAGCATCATTTCTTATCCAAATGCTAAGATGGACAAGAGGTTCTTCAAGAGTTGATTTCTTCATATTCTTCATCGCTTGAGAGATCTTCTTTGGATGGTGAGAGCTTGATATTTAGTTGCTCCCATCTTCTCTTCTCTTATTATGAGTAAGGCTTCTTCTTCTTCTTCCCAGAGTTTGCTGAAAGTAATCACTTCCTTCTGGAACACATTACTCGCATTAATGAATCCCATGATATTGGGAGGGCATTCAAGGTGTTTATCACAACTTCTACATTCTCCACTTCTTCTTCTACCGCTTCAAGTTGTTCTTTGATTTGAGAGACCCTTATAAAGTATGACTGTATGGTCTCTGCATTCTGGATCTTCACATTTTTCCATTGGTTTCTTAAGGTCATATTCTGATTTATGTTCTTCCCTTCAAATAGCTTGGTCAAGGAATCAAACATATTCGGTTTCTTTAGGGAATACACTTGTGGTACAAATTGATCAGTGATTGAATCAACAATGATCTTCTTGGCCTTGACCAAGTTCTTCTTGTGTAAGGCTTTGATCCTCATCTCCCTCTAGAACTGGAACCTCTACATGTAGGTGTCCACTTAATTTTATTCAAAGAGATCATATACTTCCATGCTTGGAAGTTGTCAACTTCACCAATTTTATCGTCAAGCTGATGTGATAGATCACTTTCAAATGAGAACCTCAAATGAAAATAGCAAAATATTAGATCTTACCGATTTGAGGTGTCTGTCCTAGTTCCGGAGCTGGCTGATCTAGGGTTTGTCAGAGAAACCCTAATTTTAAAAACTTGGAATCTTTCAAATATGATTGGATAGAAATATATATCTCTTCAATTTGATCTGTCCAATGTACTCCTTTTCCGAAAACAGTGGAGAGAAGCTCCCAGAACAAGAAGGCCTAATTTTCCAATTTCTTCTGCATAAATGCTTGATAATGTTTCTGCGATATCTCTGAAATTAAAGCTCCTATGTGTCTGAAACTATGCACTAAGGTAGCCTTGCATGTCCCTATTCCAACACCATAGGTTTTATTATAATTTGTTTCACCAATTGGGACTTAGGATCATTTTCCCAAGGTGACTTGTTACAAGACTGTTCAGAATAGCGAAGTTGTATGAACTTCCACGTGTCACTGTTACCTCTTTTGGGTCTAAAACTACGACCACTGAAATTACAGTCCGTTCCCTTTTTGGAACATCTTCAGAAATTTTATTTGGTCTTTGGTATCCCAATTTATAGCAATTGTCCCTAGGTGTCCTGTTCAGGGATGAATCTTGGAAGAGGATGGAGCCCTAACTTGGAGGGATCATATCTCCCAGAATATAGTGAATAGAAGGCTGAAGTTTGGATATAGTGTAAATCAGGATTTTATATTTGGACTATGAGAGTTTCAGCTCCTGACCCATCTCCAATCCTGAGATATAGCAAATGTACCCAAACTTATCAGTTTTAGTATTTTATTGTTTTTCCAGCTCGAGGTCAAACTAGGGTTTGACTTTCCCGTAGTTACACCCAACCAAAAATATTGACCCAGGTTTATAAACTTCGATTTTGATGAGGAGAGAAATCCTATTCCAGGCCCACTCAAAAATTTCTTTTTTGTAAGAAGCCCTAATTTCCCACACCAAAAACTGAAAATGTCCGGAATCGAATTCTGCTTCGACAGAAAGATGCACCCTTTAATGGAGAGTCATCATAGCATACGTTTGTTGATGTATTGTGGAGAGAGACCCAAAAAATGAGAATCCCTAACTTCTACAGCTGCACAATGTCTTCTTCTCAGGTTAGCTCTGATACCATGTTAGATTTTTATCAATCTAAGCTAGCATTATTTTAGGATATTATCTGAGAAAATAACATGCACAACAATAAACACAAGAGACAAGAGACACAAAGAATTTTCCTCAGGGAAACCATAAATGAGAAAACCCCACAACTTCATCAGAGATAGAATGAGCACCAATGGCAGCAGTAAAACCTGAAAATAGAAAAGATGATCTCCACAGCTTTTTCTCTCTCTCACACTGAGAGAGCTTCTCCTCTCTCACTCATGCGCCCAAATGAGTGAGTGTGTGTATGATAAATAGAGAGGCTCACTCTCTATTTATATTCTTTCGTTCACTTGAAACTCACTCCAACATGTTGGCCTCACTTAACAATTACATACTAGAGCTGACATCTCTAGGAGTGTCTAACAACCCTAGTGCCCCACAACTTGTGGGGTCTTTGCCTCCTCCGACCAACAAGGAGGGTTTTCCTTAACAAAACGATGGGGACTATTGCCCCGAATTACAATGACTCACCTAGGGTCGAATTCTCTAGGATAGTCTAATAAACTTAGGGCTCCACAACTGCGGGGACTTTAACCCTTGACAAATAGGAGGGTTACCCACAATGACTTGACATGACTTGTTTACATTATAGAACCTCCCGATAGGAACATCGGGGCATGACATGAATCAAATACATTACAGAAACATCTCGGAATAAACATCAGGGTCCAATATATAAGATATACAGATGAATACATTTCGAAGTTATAAATACATTAATAGGAAGGTTCTTTGTCAATGATGTCACATAATAGGTCCGCATAGCTTTTGTATGGTTCAAGTCTTTTCATTTTTCTATGCATCCGATCTAGAGAACCATACCTTTCTGCATCCTATCATAACTCCCATTCGCATGTTGGTTTTCTCTTGTGAGAGTTATTCTCATGAAGTGATTCTATAGGTTCTTGTGGTTCTGCCTTGTCGTGATCTTCATGGTATTCTGGATTTGTTTCTTTAATTTCCTTATCTCAAACTCTAGTTCCTTCCAGTTCTTCTACCTCTTCAATAGGTAGTTTTCTAGATCTGGAGTATGTTGAGTCTTTTTCAAATGTCACATCTCTTTTGATGTCGATCTTCTTAAATATTGGGAATTATATTCAGTAGGACTTTGAAGTGTCACTGTATCCTACGAATATACCCTTCCTCCTAGAAGGATTGATCTTGGCTCTATTTTCCTTTGGATCACGTATGTACACTGGGCAGCCAAATATTCTGCAGAGTTCCTTGAATTATTCTTAGGTGAATTCTCTTCCACTATCTGACCACAAAGTCTTGATATTCCTTTCATTGTGGTTCTCGACAAATTATTTGAATTCCTTGAACTTACTAAATACTTCATTTTTCTCTTTCAAGAAATATATCCAAGTTTTATGGGAGAAATAACCAATAAAGGAAACATAATATACATACCTGCTTAGTGAGTTGGATGAGATGGGACTACACACATATGCATGTACTATCTCCAATATTCCTTTTACCTTTCTTTCACTACTAGGAAATGAATTCTTAGCATTCTTTTTGTGCGCACATCCTTTTCAAATGCCTTCATGTTTTTCTTGGATTTCTGGAAGTCCTGAAAATTCTTTTCTTGTATTTGGTAGTGCACGTGTGCAAGCCTTTAGCGCCATAGTTCACTTACTTCTATTGATTTATAAAATAATGATTGCTCAAGTTTTCCCTTCAACTTGTACAATCCTCCCTTTTTCTCTCCAATTATCGTTTCATCATCGATTGTCTCTCCTTTTGGCCACATTTGGACTTGGTCATCAACAAATGCAACCCTTATTCCCTTTTCATCTAGTGTAGAGATAGAGAGAATATTATTATTCAATCCTAGAACATATAGCACTTCTTTCCTTTTCAAATATTTTCCAAAATCTATCTTATATGAAGCTTCTCCACTTCCTTTTATAGGGTATTGGTAATCATCCCCAAGTTTCACCTTGTGAGGTGACTCATGCTCATACATATTAACATGTGATTCTTTGTATCCCACCATATGTTTGGATTCCCCACTATATACAAGCCAATCATCGATTCCATGTGATATAGTTCCCATGAGTGTTGAGACTAGGACATATTCTTCCTCACTTGAAGAATCATCTCTTTCTTTTTTGAATCTTTTATTTGTTGGTTCATCGTCTTTGACGGTGTGAGCATGATGTATTTTCTTTTTGGAATTCTTGTTGAAAGAGTATTTGTTCTTGGTATAATCTCTAGAGTACCATCCCTTCTCATCACAAATGTAGCATCGAATATTGGAAGGATCTTTCTGGAATTCTTTTGTCTTTTCTGGTGGAAACCCTTCCTATTGTTGTGATGGTGGTTCTCCTTATTTCTTCTAGTGTGAGCTATGAGGGATTGATATTTAGTTATTATTATGAATAACATTAGCCTCATATTCCTATAGTTCTGACACTTCTTGACTGATATACTGATCCAAATCATTTTCTTCAAGGATCAGGGAGATCTTGTACTTCCATTCTAGAAAGTTATCATCTCCCCCAAGCTTATCATCAATCTGGGTGTGATGATTAATTTTTAAATGAGATCCTCAAATGGAAATAACATATATATAGATCATACTAGTTTGAGGTGTCAGACCTGATTCTAGAGCTGGTTGATCTAGTGTTAGTAAAAGAAATCCTAATTTTCCAAACTTGGAGTTTTGGAATTTTGTATGGATAGAAAGATGCGCCTCCTTGAGGTGATTTTCTCAACAAGGTCCTTTTCTTAAAGCTGAGGTGGGCAGCCTTTGAAACTTGATGCCCTAGTTTCTCCCAACAATAGTGTCTAGGTCAAAAATAAAAATTCGTCAATTTTGATTATGCTTCCACCAAAATATGCACCCTCCTAGGCTGAGTTAACCTAACCTTATTTTCTTACTGATCTGTGGAGAGAATACCTTGAACTATGAAGACCTAGTTTCCACTGCAACATAGTGCCTTCTTTCAGAAAGGCTCTGATACCATGTTAGTTTATCTAGTCTTATAGAAATTGATTAGGATATTTATATGAAAGAATAAGAAGCACACCAAAATATCCAATATGCACAAGATAGAGAAGATACATAAGACACAAATGTTTTCCTCAGGGAAACCATGAAAGAGAAAATCCCGAAAACTTCCTCATAATAGTTCCATCATTGAGTCAATATCACAAGATGGAAAAATCCAAGTATAAGAAGTGTATAAGAATTATTTTGTAGCTCTCTCTCTCTCTCTCTCTCTCTCTCTCTCTCTCTCTCTCTCTCTCTCTCTCTCTCTCTCTCTCTCCTCCTTGATCTTCTCTCTCCTCATGCTAACTTGAGTGAGTGAGTGTGTGTCTAAATGAGGGAGGGAACCTCCCTATTTATACACATCAAGTGAATGACCTTCTAAATTGAATGAGACAACCTCTTACCCTAGAAGGGCCGACTTTACCTAGGGAGACTCCAAAAATAAATTTCATTATATTAAACTAGGGACTACTTCCCTGACTTACAACTAAGTTTGTAACTCAAGGACCATAGACAATAATGACATCTCGAAAGGAGGGAAACACATATCCGATGGGGTTACAATAACATACTGTGATAATATATACTAGAATATCTTATGAAGTTACAAATACAACAACAAGTATTTGATTTGGATAACCCAACTTGAGGGATATGAACCATCAAATTTATGCATGTCCATGTTTGGGAAACAATTCCATGAATTGTTTTCTTGAAATTGTGGATACTGCATTTCCAAGAAGAGAGTGTAATATCCTTGTTTTTAATTAAAGTCACAATCTTTGTATTGATAATTAATGTGGTATCTAGAACCATATGTTTAGTGAGGTAGTGAGGATGTTCAATGCATGTCTCCTATTAGCCTGGTTGAGTTGGATTAGGTCAATTTCTGTTGTAGGGTCATAACTACTACTACAATATCATTGGTATCCTTGGGTGGATATTTGGTTGGGTCCTACATGTTTTTCTAGTTGTAGGTGTGTACCATGGGACCACTTGTGCTTGGAAAATCTAAACACCAACTTTTCTCAAAGTGATTAGGGGTTAAAGAGGAGTCTTTTGAGAGGTGTCGCCAAATGAGGATGGGTAAGTCCATACAAAAAAGGTTTTTATAGATGAATACCGATTCGATAAACATAATAAAAGGATCCTTTTGTGATAGGATCATTTTTCCGAACTTATGTTGAAAACTCAACTGAATATTAGCTTTTTGAAATCCCTTCTTTAAAGATATGACCTCATCCTCTAGGTTCTCATACTTTTCTTTCTTTTGTTTCAATTGTTAGATTAAGTTCTCCTATTATTATTTGGATTTCTTAACTTGTTCTTCATATTTTTATAGTTGTTCCTATAGATACTTGTTATTCCTTCTTGATTTCTTTAGCTCTTCCAACGCACTGATTAGTTCTCCTTCAAAATATATTTCATCCAATTTTTCATCTTCTAAGTCCTTACTTTTTAGACTTTTCTATATTTCCATAAGAACTACTTCCCTTAGATAGTGATCTAATATTTTATTCCAATATTTTTTTCTCTCAAGTCGTTGATGGATGCTTGATTAGTTATCTTCATCTTGTATGCAGTAAGAATCCTAGGAATTTCATTTTGTTTGACCATAT
>LPNX010067164.1:49423-82188 GCA_001517045.1 Pseudotsuga menziesii
GATTCAATATTCTATGTAAGCACCAAAATGTTGAATGCAAGCTCTGAACTGAATGGATATAAGTCCTTTTGCACAAGATACAACTTGCAGTTTCTAGGAACCAACCCGAGTGGAGAATACAATATCCTCTTCTATGTTCTCCAACACTAAATAGAAGGAAGCTACAATTTGATGTCCTTTCCTTTTCCTTCCACCCTAAAATAATATGAGTTATGATTGATCTGTGACTTTAGAAAAAACTGTGATCTATGTTTAAAATATACATCATCTATGTCTTCTAGTATTTGCATCTTCTGAGATCCACATATTTTTACAGACGCATCTTCTAATATTTACATCTTCTAAGATCTGCATCTTCTGATATCTGTGTTGATGTATTTGTAACTTCGGAATGTATTCACTTGTATATTTTATGTATTGTACCCTGATGTTTATTCCAGGAAGTATCTATAATGTAATTGAGTCATGTCATACCCTGATGTTCCTATAGGGATATTCAATAATGTAAACAAGCCATGTAAAGTCATAGTGGGTAACCCTCCTTATTGATAAAGGGTTAAAGTCCCCACAGTTGTAGGACCCTAGGGTTATTAGACTCTCCTAGAGAATTCATCCCTAGTGATTTATTGTCAAGTCAGGAATTAATATAAATAGAGAGTGAGCCTCTCTATTTATCACACATTCACTCACACTCAGTTGTAGCACATAATTGAGAGAGAAGAAGTTGCTAGGACAAGAGAGAGAGAGAGAGAGAGAGAGAGAGAGAGACTACTATTGTTGGGAGATCATCTTATTGTTTTGGGGGTTTTACTTTTGGTGATGATTCTATCTCTGAGGAAGTTGTGGGGTTTTCTCCTTTATAGTTTCCCCGAGGAAAATATTTGTGTCTATTGTGTATTGTGTTTGATTGTTGTGCTTGTTATTCTCTCAGTTAAAGATCCTAAGATAGTGCTAGCTTTAATGATAAAAATCTAACATGGTATCAAAGCTAACCTGAGAAGAAGACACTGTGCACCTATGAAAACTAGGGCTTCCTATTTTTGGATCTCTCTCCACAGATTTTCAACAAAATAAGGTTGGACTGACTCTCCTCTCTAGGGCACATATTTCTGTCGAAATAGAATCTGATTCTGAGCATTTTTAGGTTTTGACCCGACACTAGTGCCGAAAATTAGGGCTTTCCACATAAGTGTAATTTTTGAGTGAGCCAAGGCTTGGATTGATCTCCTCCTCAAAATCAAAGTTTCGAGATCAAGATCAAAGTTTTTGGTTGGATAGAACTCCAGGAAAGTCAAACCCTAATCTACTCCTGAACCAGCTCTACAGAGATTCAGCTCCAGATCCAGTGTGACATCTTAACCTCGTAAGATCTAAATATTTTGCATTTCCATTTGAGGTTCTCTATTAAGATGTTTCATCATACCAAGCTTGATGAAAAGCTTGAGGGAGCTGATAACTTTCGAGCCTGGAAGTATAGGATCTCCCTGGTCTTGGAAGAAAATGAGTTGGACTCTTACATCAATGAAGAGGTTCCAGTTCCAGAGGGAGATGAGGCTAAGGCCTTACACAAAAATAAATTGTTCATGGCTAAGAGGATTATTGCTAATTCAATCAAGGATCACCTCTTACCACAGGTGTCCTCCCTAAAGACGCCTAAAGCTATGTTTGATGCCTTAACAAAACTGTTTGAAGGAAAGAACATAAATCAGAAGATGACTCCTAGAAACCAATTGAAGAATGTAAAGATCCAGAATGTGGAGACCATACAGTATTACTTTACAAGGGTCTCTCTGATCAAGGAACAGCTGGAAGCGGTAGATGAAGAAGTGGAGAAAGCAAAAATTGTGATGACCACCTTGAAAGTTCTACCTAGATCATGGGACTCCTTCATTCAAGGTATTTGTGCAAGAAAGAATCTATTCAAGTTTAGTAGGCTGTGGGAAGAATGCTCACAAGAAGAAGCTCGAATAATAGCCCGAGAAGAAAATATGGGAAGTGAAGACCAAGCTCTCACAGTACACTCCAAGAAAAGTAGAAGAAACTTTCATCAACCCAAAGGTAAGCACTTCCACCAGAAAGATAACACTAGAATAGATTTATCTAAACTCAGATGCTATACATGTGATGAAATAAAACACTTTGCCTGAGATTGTCCTAGAAAAAAAAATAGCTCTCACAAGAAGAAGGGAAACAAGAGAAGACATCATGCTCATGCTGCAGAGGATGATGAACCTTCCACAAAGAGAATCAAACAAGAAAGTGATGATTCTTCAAGTGATGACGAATATGTTTTGATTTTCGCTCTCATGGGAACTATCATAAATGGAACCAATGATTTTCTTATAGACAGTGGGGCTTCCAAACATATGGTGGGATTCAAATAATCCTTTGTGAAACTATCTGAACATGAGTCACCTCACAAGGTGAAACTTGGGGATGACTACCAGTATCCAATAAAAGGTAGTGGTGAATCCTCCTATAAGCTAGACTCTGGAAATTCTATGAAGATGAAAGATGTATTGTTTGTACCAAGACTAAAGAAGAACCTCCTCTCCATATCTGCATTGGATGCAAAAGGAATGAGGGTTGCTTTTGTAGATTGCCAAGTTCTTATGTGGCCAAAGGGAAAGACCATTGATGATGAAGTAGTAATTGGGAAACAAGAAGGAAGCCTATACAAATTGAAGGGCCAACCAGAACAAGCTTTGGTTCATGACTTAGTAGAGCCAAATGAACTTTGGCACATAAGGCTTGCACATGTACACTATAGGGCACTATTACTAGTAAGAAAAGTTGTTCAACTTCTTCCAGAAATACATGATAAACATTATGGTATCTGCAAAGGATGTACGAAGGGAAAGAGCACAAAGAAGACATTTCCAAGTAGCAAGAGCAAAGAAAAATGAATCTTGGAAATCATTCACTATGATGTATGCGGGCCAATGTCATCCAGTTCATTAAGCGGGTATGCATACTATGTTTCTTTTATTGATGATTTTTCTAGGAATACATGGATATAATTCTTAAAGAACAAAGATGAAGTATTCAACAAGTTCAAGAAATTCAAAGCCTTGATCGAGAACCACACAGAAAAGAAGATCAAGACCTTTCGATCAGAAAATGGAGGAGAATTCACATCAAATGAATTCAAAGAGTTATGCAAAGATTTAGGGATTAAGAGGGATTTAACCACTCGATATAATCCACAACATAATTGGGTTGTAGAAAGGAAGAATAGAACGATCATGGAAGCTGCAAGGGCCATGCTTCATGATCAAGATATTCCCATGCATCTATGGGCATAAGCTACTAGAACAATGGTGTATGTACAAAACCGTACTCCACAAAGAGTACTCGACAAAAAAACACCTGAATAAGTCTTTTCCAGCAAGAAACCAGAAGTCAACCATCTCAGAATATTCAGCTATCCTATATATATACACATTCCAAAAGAAAAGTGGACAAAGTTAGATCCTTATGGAAAGATGGGTATATTTGTGGCATACAGTGAAAGATCGAAAGCTTACAAAATATACTTCCCAGGATTCAAGAAGATCGACATAAGAAGAGACATAAAATTCGACGAAGATTTAGCTTACAAGAAATCTAGAAAGACACTAGTTGAAGACTCCGAAGAAACAGAAGTGACCAGAATTCAAGATACAACTATGAACGATGCAAATCAAGATGAAGATCAAGATATAGAAGAACCCCAAGAACCTATAGATCCACCCCAAGATAAGAATGCTCACAAGAGGAAATCCTACATGGGTACGAGAGGCTATCCAAGGTGCAAAAATATATGGGGCTCCAGAAGAAATACATAGAGAGAAGAAAAGAACTAGGTCCTGCTCCAGTTATGTAGCCCTATTATGTGACATCATTGATAAAGAACCTTCCAACTATGAAGAAGTGATAGAGAAGAGAGAATGGAAGGATGCTATGATTGAGGAGTACTAGTCGATCATGAAGAATGATGTTTGGGATGTTGTTCCTAGACCAAAAGGGAAGTCTGTCGTGACTTCCAAGTGG
The DNA here is from genome assembly GCA_001517045.1 of Pseudotsuga menziesii. NCBI lineage: Eukaryota > Viridiplantae > Streptophyta > Pinopsida > Pinales > Pinaceae > Pseudotsuga > Pseudotsuga menziesii. Next base: position 53,456 of record LPNX010067164.1, read on the forward strand.
ATTTGCAAAATCAAGCATGCTGCAGATGGCAGCATAGAGAAATATAAAGCAAGATTTGTGGCTCATGGCTTCTCCTAGAAAGAAGGAATAGATTATGAAGAAACTTTTGCACCTATAGCTAGATACACTTCCATCAAATCAATACTTTCTCTGGCTGCAGTGATGAAATGGAAGATACACTAGATGGATGTCAAGACTTCCTTCTTGAATGGTGTAGTGGAAGAGGAAGTGTATGTGGAGCATCCACTCGGTTTTGAGACACGTGACGGAGAGACTCATGTGTGTAAATTGAAGAAATCCTTCTATGGTTTGAAATAGGCACCCAGGACATGGTACGACAGAATTGATAGCTTCCTACCTAGTTTGGGCTTTACCAAGAGTAAACCAGATTCCAACCTTTACTACAGGTTGAAGAAGGGAACCTAGTGATACTCCTGTTGTATGTAGATGATCTGTTTGTAATAGGTATGGATGGATTGATTGCTGATACAAAGAGGAAGCTTCCTATCGAGTTCGAAATGAAGGACTTGCGTATGATGCACTATTTTATAGGCATGGAGGTGTGGTAGAATGCAGATGGAATTTCCCTGGGACAAGGGAAGTATGCGGTAGAGATCCTGAAGAGATTCGGGATAATGGTTTGCAAGGCCATGACCACACCTATGGCATCGAACCTTAAGCTATTGAGTGATGCTTCATCAGAAGAGGTTGATGCTACGATGTATCATCATATGATTGGGTCCTTGATGTACATGACGATATTGACCATATATTTTCTTTGTTGTGAACACATTGAGCTAGTTCCTTATAGATCCTAGACATGTTCACTTGATTGCTGCAAAGCATATTTTGAGGTACCTGAAGGGTACAATTGATTATGGGCTCAAGTATGAGGTGAATCAGAAGATTAACCTAGAGGGTTATGTTGATTCAAATTGGGAAGGTAGTGCCATTGATAGAAAGAGCACTTCAAGGTGATGCTTCAGTATGGGATCAGGTGTGATCTCTTAGTTTAGTAGGAAGCAGTCCTATGTGACATTGAGTACAACTGAAGCAGGGTATGTCACAGCTTGTTCAGCTAGTTGTGAGGTAGTATGGTCAAGGAAGCTACTATCTGATTTGTTTGATATCCATTTAGATGCTACCTATATATATTGCGACAACCAGATTTGTGTGAAGTTCTCAAAGAACCCGGTGTTCCATGACAAGTCAAAGCATATTGAGATCAAATATCACCATATCAGGGATATGGTGCAGAGAGGAGCAATGAAGCTCCAGTATGTTGCAACAGATGAACAAATAGCTAATGTGTTGACCAATCCATTTTCCAGAGTGAAGTTTGAGTACTTCAGGGAGAAGCTTGGTGTTCTCCAGATCGAGGTTCCCTCCAAAGGGAAGTGATGAGTCCATGAGCCATTAAAATTGGTGTTATGTGAATGCTAGAGCTGACATTTCTCCTTTAGGTTGTGGGAGTCCCTTTTTAGTCCTTCCATGTATTTGAGCAAGAGCTTCATACTCCTCTTAAAGCTTATGCTGGCCATTTCCCTTGGGACTTCGTTGTATATATCAAGTTGTAATTGCATCTTCATGATTTTTTCTTTCCTTATTGAGCTTTATGCTGACTCCCTCACTTTGAGTTACCATCCATATAGCCCGAGCTTGTCTCATGTCTGGCCAACCAAAGCCTTTTTACATATCTTTTGCAACTACATCACCCTTTTTACCAGGAGGAGACCTTCCCCCAAGTGTCGTTATCCTGTACATATATCCTTGCATTGAGCATAGGCATGTTCCACTACTTGGAACTAGTTTTCTTGTCCCCTAACACTCGTATCCTCCTAGATTTGTACTATAAAACACTTTTTTTTCAATATTTTCAAAATATCTGAAAAAGTCCAAAAAAAAAAAAAAAAAATACGGACACGAAAAGATGTTATCTTTGGCAGCAGTTGAGTCGTGTCGCCCATTAGAGGAAATTTCAACTCAAAATGGGCCTTTTAACTTTAACTCAAATTCCATCTCATCATGTGTTAACCAATGGAATTGCTTTAAATTTGAAATACCGTATAGGTCTTAAACACTTTTTTAATATAAATTTGGGGATAGGTATCATAAAAAAAACTGCTTTTTTTGTTTGTATTTTTGAGATATCTCCCCGTGTTTTCACTCAAATTTTGATCGAGAGAGCTCGTTGGATGTGGAATTAAATTCTGCATCTAACGATTACCCACTCGATATACTTTTGATGGACCCCGCTACCCCAAAAACAAGAAATACCTGAAAAACGTGATGATGATGTCATCATCACATTTTTTCAGGTATTTCTTGTTTTTGGGGTAGTGGGGTCCGTCAAAACTATGCTGAGTGGGTACTCGTTGGATGCAAAATTTAATTCCACATCCAATGAGATCTCCTGATCGAAATTTGAGTAAAAACACGGGGAAATATGTTGAAAATACAAACAAAAAGTAGATTTTTCTTTTCTTCTTCCAAAATTAATAAATATTATTTTATTAATTTTTTTAGGAGGCCCATTTTGAGTTGAAATTTCCTCTCATAAGTTTGAATATAGCACTGTATATCACATCAGTTGGTTGGGTTATTATTTTGACTTTAGGAGTTGTCCTCGTTACTCTTTGTTTATCTCCATTGACTGGTTAAGTTTCCAGTCCATATGGAGCCTCTGTCGATGCCTCCTAAGTCACAGAGATGTCACAGTTTGCATATCAAGTCCATGATGGCTACCTTCAATCACCATTCACCTTATGATCTTGTTCGAAGGTGCTAGCACTGGAACTGAGCCAAAGGTTGCGGAAGGCTCACTCCCAGGTAATAGCAGAACCACTTTCAAAGAGAGAACTGGCCTTCCGCTATTCTGAGAGGGATCTCTCACCAAATGTAACAATGCCAGATATATACAAGTGAAACTATAAATTTTTTGTACAATTGGTTGAAACAAAACACAGAACCATTGGGCGATGGAGTCAAGATATGTAACAGAAATAAACAGAACTTATGCAAGCAATTTCAACACAGGGGCAAGATAGCCACTCGATCACAGTCGATTTATAATTGTCTGGTGGAAAAGAAGAACATGAACAGACCATCAACACAAAGCATTGAAAAAATGAATTATGTATTAACTTTAGAAGAAAACTTTGGTGAATTTCTGAAACAATAGACGGAGCATAGCAAGTATGATTTCCAAACTGTTATACACTACATTCAGATATGAAAGAAAAAAAATGGGAGAGATCAACTGGAAAAAAATTCACATAAGAAAGGAAGCAACATACTAGAAATATGAATGACACATGAATCCCTGTATGAAATGATGATGTCGGCTCTGCAATTTTATTAAAATTCTCTTGAAATAATACACAACAAAATTACATTGGTTTCAACCTGTCTCTCCTTCTTCAGGAGGTATATTTATAGCAATTTGGACTTCCTAAACTGAAATTTAGGAATCAGAATTTGTTACAACTGAAGAACATCTTCTAACAAACTTCGGACGTGGCCTACACACCACGATTCACATAAGACAAAAATAAAATGCAGACTACTAGAAAAACAAGCTTAAAATCCCCTTCTGCATATCCCAGATGGTGACAACTATGCAAAAATAGAAAGAGGATTTTGTAAATGGCCATGTTTCCAACAAAACCCATGTCTCCAACAAAACCATGTCTTATTTTTCTCTTATTCAGCTCCACCTCCTCAGGATCTTCTTTTGAAACTGATGACTCAAACAGTAAGACTGTAAATTTTTGGAAAAATACCCTGTGAAGATATTTTAAATTCTCCAAACCTGTGATACCTGTGTAAAATCTGAAGGAGCTTTTTGTATATAGGCCTATTATGAATAAAAACCTCTCTATGTTTCCTGAAATTCAAATCCATTTGGCTGAAACAATTCTTTGAATTTGATGTCTGAAATAGTCCTTTGAAAAACCTAAAACACAGCCTGTAAAAATCACTTTGTTTCTCCTAACCCAGAAGACCTGGATAAAAAATGAGAGATTTTATTGAAAATGATCCTGTTCTTAAGAGAAATCTCATTCAATTTTGGAAAATTTGTTTTTCCCTGGAAACAATTGATTGAAATAACTGACTAAAATAGTCCTTTAAAAATATGGAAATTTTCTCTCTGAAGATGACTTCGGTTCTCTCAATCCATAATACCTGGGTAAGAACTGAGAGAGGTCATTGTAGATAGGTGTGTTATGAAGAAAAAAATCTCTCAGTTTCTGAAAAATCATCTTGGTTCGGCGGGAACAATTGATTTAAAATAATGACCAAAACAACTATTTTCGTAAAAAAACAACCATGCTCTACTGCTTTAATTTAGATACTGTGTTTGTGTGGATGTTCTTAATGCTGAATCCTTCATTTGTATATTTAACTTTTGGTAATTTCTATACCATTCTAGACTGTAATGTAATATTCATTGGCTCAACCGCTTATAGTATAAAATTCCTTTCCTTCTATGCAATTTTAACCAAGCAATACTTCTCCCAAGCGAAAACATTTTTTACACTATTGATTTGTTGGGCGAGTTGATGCTGCAACAACATGTGTTTTAACTTGATCCCAATACAAAATTTTGCTGAATGAAAAATTGACTTACCTCATGCAAGTTCACAATGCAAAATGATCGTACACCGTGGATTGGGATTTTGGTAAAATCAAGCCGGCAAAACATTTTTCCCATGCCCAATTTCGTGAATTGTAAAACTTCATTTCTCCTTGCTAGTTGACAATGTGAAATACATTCACATCGTTCATCATTTCCCAGCCATATCATGGCCATTGAAATATGCGGGCTTTTAAATGATTTCACAAATTGAAAATTTTCATTATCTCGTGCATCTTCATAATGCGAAATTTATTTTATCCGTTGGATGTGACTAAGTTTGATATGAGCCATTGATCTATGTTTAATTTTGCTACAAAAGTGGCAGGTTTGTCTACAAGCCCAATTTGACTTTATGCCAAGAAACAAAGTGACATCATAGTTTCTTGAGCGGTTGGGCTTTGGCTAAAATACCTCTTGGTAAAATATCCCATTTTCTTTTTTCATAAAATATCCAAATTCTTTTTTGGATTTATAAAAATAAATTTCATTTATTTTTATAAAACATAACCTTTAGCCTCCTTTTACAAAATATATTTCATGAATTTTTGTAAACATTATTCATAATGAATAATTTGTCTCTATAAAATATCTCCTTCTTAACTAAAAGCCTTTAACCTTTTTCTCGGGCCACCTCGAAATTTTTATAAATTGTTTTAATGAGGAATGTTTGAAAACCATTTGATCCTCAAGAGAAACTCAGAATTGTTAGGCAATGAAGCTTACTGTGGAAAAATTAAAATGGTGCTAACAGCTGGCTCCACGAGGAATGCTATCCTCCCAGCGGGGTAGCAGAGAACCCCCGTAGACCAAGTGCCAAATCCATTGGGTGGCTCCCAAATTTTTTTGAAATCCTCTACCTATTCTGAATTGAACCATAAACTAAAACCATTCTACAAACATATCTCACTCTTTCAACCTGTCACCTATCACCCGTGCACATTTTGAAAACTACAGACAACTGTAAATGCACATCTAAACTTTAAAACCGAAACTGAAATTAAAAATGAAGCTGAAAACCAACTGAAAGCTGCTAAATGGAATGCTTGCGATGTCAAGCTTATTCATCTTTACTTACCTACCCTACTTACTAAGCATCAATGCTCAGTCAAGTAACTTCTGACTTCCAATGAAGCCACTCAAGCAAATGATCCCATAAACCAACTTTCTCTTCATGCTTGATAAAACACAGAGATGACAGACTTAATGGCAGAAAGTTATAATAAAGAAATTGATCTTTATAGTAGAGATATAACCAACCATTACCACTGCAAAATTCATCTATGTAATCAGCCACTGGATCATAAAAGGCATGACAACTTTCAAAAAATTCTGTCATTATCTTACCATGAGAGAGTTGTCCCAACTGTAAATTCCCTTGCACACTGTCAAACTGATCTTCAAAAGAACCATGCAAGGAAAACTTGTGACAATTTCCAGGAGAGACATCCACAACTTCATCTAAAATTTTTGATTTTACAACTTCATTCTTTTCATGAATTTCAAAAGAAACATCATTCATTTCTTCAATAGGATCAAGCAAATACATTTCTTCTTGACAAAAAATTTCTTCAATAGGATCGAGCAAAAACATGATATTGCTGGTTTTTCTAACGACTGGGATTGATTGCATAACTACCCCTCTCGCTCATCATCCATTCCAAGGAAATTTGTACATTCATCCACAATATGAAATTTTTGTTTTTGATCGGAAACTTTAAGTCTCTTTTTTAACCACTCAAATGAAGGAAAACATGATGGAAAACAATCACTTTCAACATGTTCAGTTTCCACTCTGTTTTCAAACTTTTGATCTTGGATTGCAATGAAATTTTCTTCACTAACAGAAATTGTGGCAGGCTGATTGCATTCTTCAGAAAACAAATCGATACATCCATCTCCTTTCAAATCACTAGGCTGATCATCTTCTTCAAGCAAGGATATCTTCATATAGTCATGTAAATCTTTAGGTGAAATATGAATTTGATCAACATGCAGAGGTCTTCCTTCAACCACTATTTCAAAATCTGATCTCTCTTTACTTGTATTTTCTGAAAATGAACATGTGGAGGGACTACAAGACTGATATTTTCCAAAATTATCATCTTCTGTGTAATCAATCACACCAGCATTGTAACTTTCAAGAGATTTCTGTTGCGAAAATGAATTTTCTGATTAGGAAGGGGAAGCCTCTTCTTGTGACAAAAATTCAGAAGTTGAACAATATGAGGAAGGATTTGATTGACATTGGAAACCTATCTCTTGGTTACACAGAGAATCGCAAGAATGCTGCAAATCATCATCAGTTTCAAGAAGAGGGATATAACTGCTTGAATCTGAGCTTTGGTCTATGTCAACTTCAGTCAAGGAAGAAAGTACTAACTACTGGGAAATTTCTAGAATATCATGGAAATTGGTTTGTCTTTCTTTTTGAGATGAATATTCATGTAAGATATCTAAAACCTCTTCATCCAAATACTAATCATCACCACACTCCTCTTTCACATTTTCAGTGAACTCTCTATCGTGTGTGCAACAATCTTGCAGTAACAACAAAGAAGGATAATGCCTTTCGAAATGTTCATGAAATATTGTGTAAAATTATTTAAGGGAGGATAAACTCCCTACTCAAAATCCCTTATACCAAGACCTTGCATATCCTTCTAAACTAAACATGAATAGTTTCATTAAAGAATCTTCATGCCATCCTGCTCCCAACTTATGTATATGCTTATGAAATATAAATAAATGAATGGCAGCATCGTCACCCTTTTCGTCATTGAATCTTGGAAGATATGTTTGCCAATTTACCAGAGGTATTTTATTGGGATAACCAGGAATGGCAGCAAGATTCATAGGAGCATACCTTGCAGCCTAAGAAGTCATCTTTATGGTGGAGAAACTGAATCAGCTCCTCAAACTTTGCAACCCCATTTGATAGTGGAGCTCCCATAGAACATTATGAAGAATGGATCCTTTGCAGATGGAGTCACCAGTTGAAAAGAGACATGACCTTCTTATTGTCTAACCATTGTTCACCATCAACAATAACATCTATACCTTTCGTTCAAATCCAAGGAATATTTGAGATCTCTCCCCGTCTCTATTTTTCTGACCACCAGTCTTCCCATTGGAGTCACCTTCTAGAATCTTTTAGTGGAGTTGCCAGGGAAAATGATACAACCTTTTTCATATGGAAGAATCTTTGTTTGCCCACAAAAACCCTTTATCATTTGTGTTTTTGTTGTTCTTCCCAGGGATGATCTTCAACTCATCCCTGGCAACGGCGCCAGTTTGTTAGCACTGGAATTCAGCCAAAGGTTGCAGAAGGATCGCTCCGAGGTAACAACAGAACCACTTTCAAAGAGAGAACTGGCCTTCTACTCTTCCGAGAGGGATCTCTCACCAAATGTTAACAATGCCAGATATATACAAGTGAAACTATAAATTGTTTGTAGGATTGGTTAAAACAAAACACAGAACCATTGGGCAATGGAGTCAAGATATGTAACAGAAATAAACAGAACTTATGCAACCGATTTCAAAACAGGGGCAAGATAGACACTCAATCACATTCGATTTATAATTGTAAGGTGGAAAAGAAGAACATGAACAAACCATCAACACAGAGCATTGAAAAAATGAATTTTGTATTAAATTTAGAAGAAAACTTTGGTCAATATCTAAAACAACAGACGGATCATAGCAAGTATGAATTCCAGACTGTTATACACTACGTTCAGATATGAAAGAAAACAAAATGGGAGAGATAAACTGCAAAAAAATTCACATAAGAAAGGAATCAACAGACTGCAAATATGAATGACACATGAATCCTTGTATGAAACATCAACCTCGGCTTTGCAATTTTATTAAAATTCTCTTGAAATCATACACAACAAAATTACATTGGTTTCAACCCATTTCTCCTTCTTCAGGAGGTATATTTATATCAATTTGGACTTCCTCAATCGACATTCGGGAATCAAAATTTGTTACAACTAAAGAACACCTTCTAACAAACTTCAGACGTGGCCTACACACCACGATTCACATAAGACAAAAATAAAATGTTCACTACTAGAAAAATAGGCTTAAAATTCCCTTCTGCACATCCCAGATGGTGACAACTGTACAAAAACTGAAAGAGGATTTTTTAATTAGCCATGTTTCCAACAAAACACATGTATTCTTTTCCTCTGATTCAGCTCCACCTCCTCATGATCTGCTTTTGAAACTGATGACTCAGACAGTAAAACTGTAAATTTCTGGAAAAATACCCTGTGAAGATATTTTAAATTCTCCAAACCTATGATACCTGTGTACAATCTAAAGTAGGTTTTTGTATATATGCATGTGATGAAGAAAAATATCTTTCTGTTTCCTGAAATTCAAATCCATTTGGCTGAAAAAATTCTTTGAATTTGATATTTGAAACAGTCCTTTGAAAAACCTAAAACATAGGCTGTAAAAATCACTTTGTTTCTCCTAACCCATAAGACCTAGGTAAAAAATGAGAGAATTTATTGAACATGATATTGTTCTCAAGATAAACCTCATTCAATTTTGGAAAATTCTTTCTTTTTTCCCAGAAACAATTGATTGAAATAACTAACTAAAACAGTCCTTTAAAAATACGGAAATTTGCTCTCTGAAGATGACTTCGGTTCTCTCAATCCACGGCACCTGGGTAAAAACTGAGAGAGGTTATTGTAGATAGGTGTGTCATCAAGAAAAAAATATCTCATTTTCTGAAAAATCATCTTGGCTCGGCGGGAACAATTGATTTAAAATAATGACCAAAACAACCATTTTTTGTTAAAAAACAACCATGCTCTACTGCTTTAATTCAGATACTGTGTTTGTGTGGATGTTCTTAATGTTGAATCCTTCATTTGTAGATTTAACTTTTTGGAATTTTTGCACCATTCTAGACTGTAGTGTAAGATTCATTGGCTCAACTGCTTACATTATAAAATTCCTTTCCATCCATGCAATTTTAAACAAGCAATACTTCTCCCAAGCGAAAACATTTTTTACACTATTGATTTGTTGGGTGAGTTGATGCTGCAACAACACGTGTTTTAACTTGATCCAAATACAAAATTTTGCTGACTGAAAATTTGACTTACCTCATGCAAGTTCACAATGCAAAATGATCGTACATCATGGATTGAGATTTTGGTAAAACTCAAGCCGTCAAAACATTTTTCCCATACCCAATTTCGCGAATTGTAAAACTTCATTTCTCCTTGCTAGTTGACAATGCGAAATACATTCATGTCGTTCATCCTTTCCCAACCATATCATGGCCATTGAAATATGTGGGCTTTTAAATGATTTCACAAATTGAAAAAGTTCATTATCTCATGCATCTTCATAATTCGAAATTTATTTTATCCGTTGGATGTGACTGAGTTTGATATGAGCCATTGATCTATGTTTAATTTTGCTGCAAAAGTTGTAGGTTCATGTGTGAGCCCAATTTGGCTTTATGCCAAGAAACAAAGTGACATCATAATTTCTTGAGGGCTTGGGCTTTGGCTATAATACCTCTTGGTAAAATATGCCATTTACTTTTTTCATAAAATATCCAAATTATTTTTTGGATTTGTAAAAATAAATTTTGTTTATTTTCATAAAACATAACCTTTAGCCTCCTTTTACAAACTATATTTCATGAATTTTTTAAAACATTATTCATAATGAATAATTTGTCTTTATAAAATATTTCCTTCTTAACCAAAAGCCTTTAACCTTTTTCTCATGCCACCTTGGAATTTTTATAAATTGTTTTGATGAGGAATGTTTAAAAACCATTTGATCCTCAAGAGAAACTCAGAATTTTCAAGAAATGAGGCTTACTGCGGCAAAATTAAAATGGTGCTAATAGAAGGAAGTTGAAGCCTAAGTCATCCATTCCTCAGTTATCTTGACTTTGCATGTTGGTCATTCCCAGTACTATTTCTGGTTCGTGCACATATTGTTCGAGTTATTCCACATTATACAGTGTTGTCGAGTACCTTGTGTTGGTTGATGGGGGATGCCTTAACTCCCTCCTTCCAGTAGATTCCATTCTATCGACTTCAGATCATTTATTATGGATATGAGTCTAGAGCCCTTTGAATTCCTTGAGACTTACAGTCGTCAGTGGTAGGTTCTCTCTCCATCGATAGTTTTGGGAATATATCAATGTCCCCTGATTAATGGATTCTTCCAAGTTTTTGACCTCAACACATATGTTCACACTTGTTATATTGCACTCTGTACCTTGATTCCCATTTTCATTATCGGTGGGTGATCTCGCAATTTTTAATGGTATACATCAATGATAGGTAATCAGACGATGGACTACTATTTTTTATCTCTACACATCTCTTGGGATAGTAAGACATGTACTCATAGTGGTTTGTGTAGAATACCTTCCATCTTGGTGACATTCCATTTATGCTACCTCCTTCTTTGTGCCAATGTTCATGAGATATCATCCTCGTGATTTGATTCTAGTGTATATTAGATATCTTCATCCATTATGGATATCTTGATCCATTGTATATCTTCATCCACTTTGGAGATTCTGATCTATTTTATGTTGTACGTGGTGATAACGACACATGAAACTTTTTATATCATGCCTATTCATGGCCATTGTACTCTTATGTATCTGGGACTATTGTATGTATTTGTAGTCACATACAGAGATTGATTATTGTATTGTACTGATGAGTGGCTAGTTCTTCCACCTCGGTCTTTATTACTCCACTTCTAAGATGGTTTTAATAATGTATTTCGGTAATCATGTTACCCCTATGACCTCACACATTAGGGGGCATATTTTATAGCTGATTTTACCACACATGGTTGATCACATATTTATGGCCTTCCATGTCCCTCTGTAGAATCTTTAGACCCCATGGACTTACATTATCCTTTGATGTTCCAAGATCATCCCTAAAAAACACTTTTTTATTGTTGTACATGAAATTTAAACCCATACTTGCGCGTACACGTGACTTTTGACCTAAAACCCACATACATCGGGATGTGTGCATAAGTACAAATATTTTTGGAGTTTTCCTCATATGAGTCCAAAGATCTTGACTCTTGGCCTTCCATATGCATAGAGATCGCTCGGATCCAACCCTCTATTACCCTCTTGGAGTGATATATAAGGAACCCCTTGGATACATTGAGGAGGAGGAATTGAAGAGAAAAGAAACTATAGTTCATTGTTGCCTCAGTTTTCTTATACTTGATTCTACATCCCTTTGCCCCTTTGGAACACTTTGTGTTCTTCCCAACCTTTCCTTTGCTTTTCGATCTTCCTGTCAAGAGATGGAGGATTGAGGTGGTCGAGGCCCAGGTGGAGGACTCATTTTCTCTGGTTCGTAGACGTGCAAATAGAGTTTGTCACTATTGTAATCTATGATTTTATTAATAGAAATATCTTTTCCTATCCAATTATGTGCACTTGAATATGAATATTGAATCCATGGATGTATTTAATTGATTATACATTGTTGAATATATATTCTAGAGTAGGTATAACACATTATTATAGAGCATGATTTTCTTGTTTGTTGTTGTTGAGAGAAAATTGATAACGAAAGTGTGAATTGGAAAAGCTCAACAAGGATCTACTTCAACCATTTGGAACAAGGTACGATTCGATATCCCTTAGTGTTAGATGTTTGGTTTCTCTTGCATATTGGGGAAAGACTGATTTATGGTGTCAAGATGTCTGTTGTGGTACCCCTAATCCATAGGAATTTTTTCTTCGTAACACCCTTGATTGTAAATAGCATTACCTGCTACGCTGTAGGATGAGGGTTTTTTTTTCTTTTAGTTCATCTCTAAGGATGACTGGGATCTGATTTTTCGTAATATCCCTTACTTCATGGGCCCCCAAGACCTCTAACTTAACATATGGACTCCATATTTTGACCCGAATTTGGATGTCCATAAGGCTGTGTCATTCTGGGTCCGTCTCCCAAATCTGTCGATCCATTGCTGGAATCCATCCTCCCTACAAACCATCAGGAACAAGCTCGACAAATACATCGACAATTGTAATCCTAAAGAAAAATACTCTTGTGCCAGAATATGTGTGGAAGTTGATCTCGAAGCTGGTCTTCTAGATTCCATCACTTTAATGGTAGGATATTGGCATCATTTCCAAAAGCAGGACTATGATAAATTACCATTTAATTGTCGACACTGTCATGAATTTGGTAACTTTCAAAAGAACTTCCCAAAACTTCCCTCAAAACAAATAGAAAGAGAAGCAGATGAAGGTTGGACCCATGCTCAGAGAACCAAAGAAAATCCTAAGTAAGATAACAAAAGAGAGATGAAGAATACAGGGCTGAAATACCTAGGGAGGAATACACGACACAAAAACCCCAAGCAGAGGTAGGAAATAGGTTTGTAGAGCTGCAAAAAAACATGGAAGAAATTCGATCTGATGCAGAAACAACTCATGTGGAAGAAGATCTGGGTAAGAATCAGGAGGCCACTAGCCCTATATCTATTGGGGAAGGTTCCTTGGATTTTTATCTCTCCCTAGCCCACTCTAACCCAAAAAATCTTGAATCAAAAGGAGAAGAAACAGAGGAGGGAGAAGGAGAAATAAATATATCTCAGTTCACGTAAACAAATACTAAAAGATGATGAAAGACCAAAAAGGAGTGGAGAGAATAATCCACATACAGAGACAAGCTTCTTGGATCTCTATCAACACTCGAGGCCATGATGAATCCCATATTTACTAGACAAAAAGCACAGGCCTATAAAGGGGCCTCCCACCCTTCAAAAGGTAAATAATGAAGGTGGTCTCCTAGAAATATAGGGGATTGGGGAGCAATAAAAAGACCAAAGAAATGAAAGACCTCATTAAGATCTCCAATCCTGATGTCCTTCTGGTCCATGAGATGAGATTGGTGGATTTGGATTTCCTCCAAGATACCCATAATTTCTGTAGGAATAGAGAATGTTTAACAATAAGCACCAAGGGGGATTCCAGAGGGCTAGGCATGCTCTAGAAAACTTCCTCCTTCGACCTCATCCACTCCCAATATACTGTGCACTGGATCTTCTCAAGTCTTCAACATAAGGACTCCAGTCACTTAGTAAGTATACTTAACATCTATATTCCTTCTTTGTATTCTTAAAATAAATATTGTTGGTAGAGTATTCAGTTCATTTTAACCTCCCTCCAACCCGAGAACCTCATTCTAGTTGGTGACCTCAATATCACTCTTTATGTGAAAGAGAAAAAAAGAGGGTATATTGTGAGAGATCCTCTGCATGAAACAGTGGAAGACTTAATGAGTAACTAGGACGTTGAAGACATCAAACCTTCTAGGGGATTATGCACTCGGTCCAATAGAAGGCTAGGGCCTTGTCATATTGCGGCTAGGATTGACAGTTTCCTGGTTGATGTTTCTGCAACTACTCCCCCAAAAACATTTAGCATTTTTTAGGGCGCCCATTTTAAATTTTAGTTTTGATACTTAGGAATCTTGAATTTTGGAAATCTAGCATTTATGGCTTGTTTTTATCATGGGAAAATTTCAAGTCTTGGTTTTTTCACTAAGTCAGAAAAGTTTCTTGAGATCTGTTACAGTAGATGTATCTTCATGATCAACCCGCTACAGTAGATGGTTTCTCAAGTTTGGAGCCGCTATAGTGGCTGATATTTTTATTGTGCTTCACTGGTTTTGTTGGATCCATCATAGCATAATTTCGCTAAGAATCTAACTGCAACAGTGGCCTGATCCTGCTTTTCAAATCGCTAAAGCAGAGGATGTGTCTAGAGTCGAGCTGGGTCATTTTCTCCCTATTGCATCGAAATTTTTCAGAGATCAAAGCCACACCAACGGGTGAGATTGTGAATTGAATACTGAAGCTCCTGCGTGGTTTCATCAAGCAGTGTTGTGGTTTGTTGCTACAGCGAGCATGTTTTTCCTTCCGAGCCGGAGCCTTATGACCCGTTGTGTTGGGTGGATGTTTTTCTCTTCGCCGCAACAGCAAAGATGTTCTCTCATGATAGCCTGATCCTCACCAGACCCGTTGTTGATGTATTTCTAACTTCGAAATGTATTCACTTGTATATCTTATATTGTACCTCAATTTTCCTATCAAGATAATCATTTGTATTTCATTGTACCCTAATGTTCCTATCGAGAGAGTCATTAATATAATAAAGTCATGTAAATTCATTGAAATTAACCCTCCATTGTAAGTTGGGGAAATAGTCCCCACAATTGAGTTGAGGTTAACCTTCATTGTTGATCAATGGGGCAAAGACCACACAGTTGAGGGGCACTAGGGTTATTAGACTCTGCTAGAGAATTTGGCCTTGGTAAGTAATTGTCAAGTTGTAAACTAGTATAAATAGAGAGTGAGCCTCTCTATTTGTCACACACACTCACCCAGCTATAGCACATAGACAACAGAGGAGGAGCTCGCTCAAGTGAGAGAGAGAACAACTATTGGAGATCATCTTTCTGTCTTTGGGTTTTGCTGCTGCCATTGGTGCTCATTCTATCTCTGAGGAAGTTGCAGGGTTTCTTCCTTTATGGTTTCCCCGAGGAAAATCTTTGTGTCTATTATCTCTTTTGATTGATTATGGTGGATGTTATTCTCTCAATTAAGATCCTAAGATCATATTGCTTAAATGATAAAAATATAACATGGTATCAGAGCTAACCTAAGAACAAGACACTGTGCAGCTACAAAAGCTAGGGCTTCTTACTTTTTGGGTCTCTCTCCACGTATCATCAAGAAAAGGAAGCTAGGATAAATCTCCATTGAACGATGCATCTTTCTGTTGAAGCAGAAGTTGATTTCAGGTATTTTCAGTTACTACTACATGGAATTAGGGATTTTCACAGAAGAGGAAATTTTGAGTGAACCCAACATGGGATTTCTCTCCTCATCAAAATCAAAGTTTAGAGAGCAAGTTCAAATTTTTTGGTTGAGTAAAACTCTAGGAAATTCAAACCCTACTTTGACCCTAGGCTTGAAAAAACCCTAAAATAATAAAACTAGTAGTTTTGGTACATTTTCTATATCTCAAGATTTAACAAGGATAAGGAGCTGAAATTTTCATAGGTGGAATCTAAAATCATGATGTACCCTGTGTAAAACTTTCAGCCTCAGATTCGCTATATTTTGGGAGATATGATTCCTCCAAATCAGGGTTCCAGCCTCTTCCAAGATTCATCCCTAAACAGGACACCTAAGGAGAATTGCTATATATCGGGATACGAAGGTCCAAATGAAATTTCGCAAGATTTTCTAGATAAGGGAGAGAATTTAATTTTTGTGGTAAACATTTCCGCATAGTGGAAAAAATCGGCATCGGCAAAAAATCGACGAGGGTCCAGAAAACATCTTCTTTGCAACATCGGCAAAAAATTGCAAAAATCAACAAACCATGGTAAGCATTAAAAAATGAAAATTTTGTACTTCAATAGGGTCAAAATTTTCTTACCAATTTTTTCCCCTATTTGCCTATTTTTCCTGATTTTTTCTCGATTTTTCCCAATTTTTTCTCGATTTTTTCCGGTTTCTCCCAATTTTTCATGATGTCTGATTTTTTGAAAAAATCGTGATTTTTCTGGGCTGAAAAATCGGCAGCCAAAAAAAATTGCAATTTTTCGGGATATCACTGAAAAATCGGTGATTTTTTCCACTATGCATTTCAGACCCTGATGATGAAAAAAATACAGGTGGGGGTCTATACAACTTCGTTATGCTGAACAATCCTAAAAGAAGTCACCCTGGGAAAACTATAATAAGTCCCAATATGTGAAACCAATTCATCTCAAACCTACAGTGTTGGAAAGGCGATGGATGAGGATACCTCAGTACAAAATTTCAGACATAGAGGAGTAGTAATTTCAAAGATACCTCAAAAACAATATCAGGCATTTATGCAAAAGAAATTGGAAAACTAGGGCTTCTTGTTCCGGAGCTTCCCTCCATTGATTTCAGAAAATGAGTACATTGGACAACTCATCTTGAAGAGGCCCATATTTCTATCCAATTAGATCTGAAATATTCCAATTTTTTAAAATTAGGGTTTCTATAACAAACCCTAGATCAGCTAACTTAGGAACCAGGACAAACACCTCTAATCGGTAAGATCTAATATTTTACTATTTACATTTGAGGTTCTCATTTCAAAATGACTAATCACACCAACTTGACGACAAGCTTGGTGAAGCTGACAACTTCCAAGCATGGAAGTATAGGATCTCACTAGTTCTTGAAGGAAATGAATTGGACACCTACATAAGTGGAGAGGTTCCAGTTCCAGAGGGAAATGAGGTTAAATCCTTACACAAGAAGAACTTGGTCAAGGCCAAGAGGATCACCTTATACCACAAGTGTCTTCTCTAAATATACCTAAAGAGATAATTGATTCATTGACCAAGATTTTTTGAAGGGAAGAATATAAATCGGAAGAAGTATAAGACATCTATGATCCTTGAATAAATTGATTTGGATCAGTATTTTAGTAAGAAAGGTCGAGGATCCAGAGGGAGATGAGGCCAATTATAGAGTCAAGAGAATCATTGTAGATTCTATTAAATATCATCTCATCCCTCATGTGTCATCCTAGAAGACACCAAAAGGAAGTGTTTGAGGCTATCACGAAGCAATCGAAGAAGAATAAGATAAGGTTATAACCACCTTGAATGGCCTCTAAGGATCATGGGATTCAATGAATGTGTTCCAGAAGGAAGTGATTACCTTCAACATACTTTGGGAAGAGTGCACACATGAAGAAGATTGACTCATAATAAGATAAGAGAAAATGGGATAAACTGAATATCAAGCTCTCACCATCCAAAGAAGATCCCTCAAGCGATGAGGAATACGAAGGACTCAACTCTTGAAGAACCTCTTATCCATCCTAGCACTTGGATAAGAAATGATGCTGTCATAAATGAAGAAGATGATGAAGATGAAGGCTCAATAAGGAGTCTACCCACAAAAAAAATAAAGATAAGTATTCAATTTTCATTTCATGATGATATTTTGTTATGCATTTGTTTATATTCAGTTGATGTGTTATGCATGATAGAATGTTTGCATTAATTATGCACGTGATGGGTAAGTAGCCCATGGTTATACACAACTCTCCATTGCTACTTATATAGAATGAAACCTATTTTCTGACATATTGGATTAGTGCACAATATCAATGATGTCATGGTAGAGATGGAAGGCATCTAGAAAGTTTTCGTGAGAATAATTTTCCATTATGAATATGCCATATGAAATGTTTCTAACCATACAACTAATGCATTTGACTTGTAGGAAATATTACGTACAATCGCCTGCAAGAAAAGAAGGATGAGACTTGTTCCGAAGAACAAGTGATGACAGCTCGAGAAATAATCCAAGATAAAGAAGAATATGATGATACTTTCAAAGAAAGAAAGAGGTCTTAGACACAGTGTAGTTATGTGACACTATTGAGTGACATCATTAATAAAGAGCCTTCTAAGCTATGAAGAAGTAGCCAAGAAGAAAGGGAACGAGAGTACCATTTCAAGAAGAATGATGTTTAGGATGTGGTATCGAGACCTGAAGAAAAGTATGCAATATATTCCATATGGATCTACAAGATCCAACATGCAATAGATGACAACATCATCGGATACAAGGAAATATTCGTAGCACGAGGCTTCTCATAGAAAGAATATATAGAATATGAAGAGACATTTGTAGCCAATGGGAGTTGAGGCACATGACAGGAAGACTCATGTGCACAAATTAAATAAGGCCTTGTATGATCTCAGAAGACATCCATGGGATAACACATACATGAGGATCTTGAATATCACCTAGACTGATGAAGATATTAACCTTCTATACAAGGTTGAAGATGAAATCCTATAGAGGATGACAAGCTCACAGATCGGTGCAAGAAATTTTTTTGAAAAGGTTTAAGATAGAGGATCTTGGTATCCAGTGACCCTAAATGGATACATAGAATATTAGTAGCAGAGGAAGCTACTTTTCACTCCAGTACAGAATGTTTCAATGCATAGAGTACGAAAGACAGATGGAGAATGATGCTATGCTTCAGAGGGAGTGAATATAGAAGATCCTCAGGTTCGACATGCTATGACAGGATGGATAGATTACTGATTACTCTAGGCTTTACTGAGAGTAAAGTGGATTCCAACCTTTACTTCAAGTTTGAAGGTCGAATACCAGTGATGCTCATGTTATATTTCAATGAATTGTTCCTAACAGGAAAAGAGAAATTCATTAAAGTTGCAAGAAGAGGAAGATTTCTCGGCATGGAGGTGTGGCATAATGCAGATGGAATCTCCCTGGGACAAGGGAAGTATATAGTAGAGATCCTAAAGAGGTTCGGGATGATGTACTACAATTCCATGACCACACCTATGGCATCGAACTTGAAGCTATTGAGTGATGCTTCATCAGAGACAATTGATGCCACGATGTATCGTCAAATGATTTGTTCCTTCATCTACCTGACAAATATGAGACTAGATATTTTCTTTGATGTGAACAAATTGAGACATGTTCACATGATGGTTGCAAAGCATGTAGTGAGGTACCTAAAGGGTACAATTGATTATGGGCTCAAGTATGAAGCGAATCAGAATATTAACCTGGAGGGTTATGTGTATTTAGATTGGGAAAGAAATGCCATTGATAGGAAGAGCACTTCGGGGTGTTGCTTCAGTATGAGATCAAGTTTGATCTCTTGGTTTGGTAGGAAGAATTCCTACATGGCACCGAGTACAGCTGAGGAAAAATATATTGCCACTTGCTAGGATATTTGGGAGGTAGTATCTTTCTTTTAAAAACTACTATTTGATTGATTGATCTGACTTGCATTTTTGTATGATGTAGAGAGGAGTAGTGAAGCTCCAGTATGTGATCCAAATTGAGATCTATCAAAATAGGGAGTTATAGCATAGTCGGTGAGACATGTTGTTTGAGCATAAAATCCTAGCGAAGCTCGTAGGTTTATTAGACGTAAACAATCCTGTAGGTCTTTTTCGGATATAATCAGTCCTGGCGAAGCTTGCAGGGTATCCTCGGACATTATAATCCCTAACGTAATTCTATGCTAGAAATGGCTAGAGTGAAGTATGAGTACTTTAGTGAGAAGCTTGGTGTTCACCAGATCGAGGTTCCTTCAAAGTGGAAGTGATGAGTCTATGTGCCCTTCTAACATGGTCGTAGGTGAAGCTTTCCATGGTCATATATAAGTGTAGATCCCTTCTGACCTGGTGGTAGGCAGGGCCTCCCATGGTCAAATGTAAGTGAAGAGCCCTTCTGACATGGTGGTAGGGTTGGTTCCTCCCATGGTCAAATTTAAGTGCAGAGCCTTTCCTTGGATGGTAGATGGTGTGTCCTACCATGCCGATGGATGCGAGTGTTGGGCGTCCCTTTTTAACATGGATGCTGGATGTGTTCCTCCCATGTTAAAATATAAGTGTTGGGAAGGCATTTTTGACATGGAAGTTGAATGTGTTCCTCCCATGGTCAGATATAAGTGTTGAAGAAGATGAAGACCTACATGGAGGCTAGGCCTACAACCAACATGAAAAAGGGCTAGCTCTGGAGAACTTTCCTATGATGAGTATAATTGAGAGATAGCACCATTTGCTCAAGATGGTGGGAGCAGTGATGATGATGATGATCCAGTGATGATCCATATTTGATGATGATCCACTGATGATCTAGTGACAAAGGCTTGTGTTGATGAATTGTGTCAAGAGAATACCTTCCTAGTTAAGAGGGAGTGTTGATGTATTTGTAATTTTGGAATGTATTCACTTGTATATCTTATATTGTACCCCAATGTTCCTATCAGGAGAATCATTTGTATTTCATTGTACCCCAATGTTCCTATCAAAAGAGTAATTAATATAATAAAGTCATATAAAGTCATTGAGGTTAACCCTCCTTGTTGATCAGGGGGGGAAAGTTCCCAAAGTTGAGGGGCACTAGGATTATTAGACTCTCTTAGAGAAGTCAGACCTGGTAAGTAATTGTCAAGTCAGAAACTAGTATAAATAGAGAGTAAGCCTCTCTATTTGTCTTTGGGTTATATTGTTGCTATTGGTGCTCATTCTATCTCTGAGGAAGTTGTAGGGTTTTCTCCTTTATGGTTTCCTCGAGGAAAATATTGGTGTCTATTATCTCTTGTGATTCATTTCTGTGCATGTTATTCTCTCATTTAAGATATTAAGATCATATTGCTTAAATGCTAAAACTCTAACACCCGCTTCTGTGGAACAGTTTTAGTCTTGGAGAATCTGGGGTGGCTGTTGTCCATATTTTCCTTCCGATGTTGTTTTGACCACTGAGCCGCAAAAGGAATGCAAGAATATTGCTAGATCTAAAGCCGATGGTTGCGTCAATGTTGGGGTTTGTCGAGCCTCCATTTTCAAGGTTGTTCTCACTTTGACTTATCTGTAGTCACCCGATGCATTGTGTTTTGGTGCCAGAAGCATTTGAACCTTGTGCATGCAAGTTTTAAATGCCTTACCTAATCTTAATTGATTTTTAACCCATGAATACCTATATATATGTTGTTGGAGGGGGTTTACCACTTTTTTCTTTATGGTGAGCTTTCTAAAGTTGTTAAACATGATTTGTTTATCCCAGTCGAGGCTTTGCATGATTGGTGGAAATTTCCATTTGAAGCTCACGTAGCACATCACCCCAAGCATCCACGATTGTGTGTATAGCCAGTCAACTGCCAAGTAGGTTTTTCATGTGCTTACTATTGATTGATTATTTAATATGCTTTTCGAGTTGTCAGTTGTTGGTTTGCCGAGAGGTGATGGGTAGGTTTTTGTTTTGGGTTTAAAAAGGGTATCCCCTTGCATTTTTAGGTTTCGTCGTTTCCTTTCTAAGTTTTAAGTTCGCCCTGGCCGCCCTACCTTCTCTTAGAACCTCACCAGTTCGTTCAGAGGTGTTTTTGCCTACAAAACCATTAGATCATGGTGAGTCTCTAGAGGCCCGAGATTTTTATCGGCCTAGAGCTTACTTGGTTCTCGCCGTTGGGTGTTAATACAGGTTGTGTTTTCCTCGTTTCTGGAAAAACCTTTAGGTTTTTGGTAT
Organism: Pseudotsuga menziesii; assembly: GCA_001517045.1. Taxonomy (NCBI): domain Eukaryota; kingdom Viridiplantae; phylum Streptophyta; class Pinopsida; order Pinales; family Pinaceae; genus Pseudotsuga; species Pseudotsuga menziesii. Next base: position 75,225 of record LPNX010067164.1, read on the forward strand.
GGTGTAGTATTATTCATCCATGGGATGATGAACCTTGTGGTTTGAACCTAGGCAATCACCAAAATTGAGCCTCGGGTGCACTGCCTACGGGCTGTGAGCCGCTTAAAGGTTTTCTTATCTGTGGGAAGAGGGTATCATAAGTGGTTAAGTTGTTTTTTCCATTCTAGAGTATAGAGGCTGAAGTTCTCCTATGTCTAGGGGTTTCATTACCAAAATATTGGATGAACTGAAGGGAGGGGTTTTTTTCCTATCCTGATGGGCAAAGATAGCAGGGCATGGCAGAATACTAGTGTTGTTTCTTAAAACTATTTTCCTAGCATATTGTAGAAGGAGCAAGTCGTTAAGTCGACTTGAAGGATAGTCGATTTAGTCGATGAGCCAACTAAGTCGATGAGCCGACTTAGTCGACCAACTGACTAAGTTGATGAGTCGACTTAGCCGACTTAGTCGATCAGCTGACTAAGTCGGTCCACCGACTAAACTAGAGATTAGGTTGGCCATCTAAGGTCATGTTGGTTCACCGAACCGACAAGTAGTTATTTTGTAACCATTCTGTAATGATATATATTAGGCTATTGATCCAGGTGAGAACTCAGTTCAGTTCTCTATGTTGGATGGACTCATTCATGTAATATAATCTGTTAATTCACCTGTTTTGTTCTGATCTCCTGTCTCTATTTTATATGTATATTTTAGTGTGTATTATTGGTAACCTCATGTGATCTGTGAGATTACAACATTGGTACCATTGCTGGTAGTACATATCTAGAATGTATGCAAATAGATGATACCAGAGTAGGAGATTAAGGACTGGTGGGAAGGTAAAATTGCACACTATTTGCAAAATTACGCAAGAAGGAACAGATTAACAATCGCACAAGCAAAAGAAATATTCTTCACCAAAACACATAAAAAGTTTGTAGAATCAGTGCCCCAACTTCTAAAGAAACTCCTAGATGAGAAATCCGGAAGGGACTAAAGAACAACAGTTTCTGGAAAAACTGATCCGAGGAGGTAGAACAAACTTGTCAGAGTGGTTCGAGAAAATCACCGACGAATTCTGTGAGGAACAAGCAGTCAAAGATAGAACTTCGGTGGAAATAGTCAAGGAGAAATTTTACACCGATCTCATCGAGCAATTTCTGTGTTCCTTATCGACCTTTCTGTTCAAATTCCTGATCGAGAAGGGAGTAGGACATATTGTCGAACCTCGTCCATCACTTCATGAACTACCATCAAACTCTAACTAGGCAGAGAAGCAAAGGAAGTGGGAAAAATTTATTGCAAAAAGGGAGTGGGAATACTTCCTAAGCAAATAGATCGAACTATCTAGGCTTTCTAAAAAGCGTCAAGTAGGCTATGGGGGGTAGCTGGTCATATGTCGAGATAGAGTAGAGTGGATTCTAGTCGACTAGAAATAAATATCATTCACCAGTAACGAGCAATCAACCAAAAGGGAACTCCAGAAAATAGTATCACACGAAGGTATGTCAAACATTTAAAAAATAGAGAGGGAAGAGAGACAACAGAGGAGGGAAGCAATAAGAGAAAGAGCCTTAGAGCTGCATAGAGGAAGGAGTCCTAGGGAAACTGACCAGGAAGAGAATCCACCAGAGTCAAGTCATGACTAACATAAAGAAGGCATGGAACCAGAGGCATCCCCTATGGAGGAAGAATTGTGGATAGAGCAGCCAGAAGCTCTCCAATTAAGAGCTCCCCATGAAGGAACAACCCTCTCTCCATTGAATCTGTGTACTTGGATACAGACTATTGTCGAAGAGGACCTCCGATTACGAGCTGGTGACTTTAGTATATGGAGTCGACTAGACAATGAAACATACACTGGACAACACCTCATTATACGTCGACCAGAGGAAGGGAATTAGGTGACATTTCAAGCGGCACCCTCCAACCAAAGTATCCACTTACTCTTACCGACACATGAAGGAGCACCCCCCCCCCCACCAAATATAGCTTTAGAAGACACAGAACATTCAGAACTGTGAACAAATAGTTGCAGTGGACCATCGACAACATAAGTTGACATCAACCAACTACTAGTCAACGAAGAATCAACAACCGATGGGAACCAAAGTTCCGTCGACCATAGTCGCGCAGAGAAAAATAAACCAATAACCCCACCACCCTCACCTCCACCTCCACCCCCGCCACCTCCTGAGAGCAGTGACAATGATACAGACATGGGTCATGGATCAGCTCACATTCCTCTATATGAGGGGGATGAGGACCCTAGATGACACTGTTTCATCTGCGAGTCGACTTGGGAGGCCAACTAAGTTACAGAAGAAGATAGAAAAATGGCGCAGTTCGTCAGTGCCTTGAGGAAAAGGGAATTAACATGGTATATGAACTTTTTGGAAAGACAACCTAGAGCAACCAAAGCCGAGATCAATGTGCAATTTCTATCATTTTTAAAAAATCTAGATGCCAAACACCTGGCAATGAAAAAACTAAAAACTACATCACAAAAGCCAGGGGAAACTGTCTGCGACTATGATAAGCGCTGGAAAGACCTTCTGAGCTAGCTGGACTATGTTATAGATGAACAGTTGCTAATCTAGTGGTTTCTTGTAGGGTTATCTCAGAAAGTGCGCCGACACATCATTCTGGAAACGTTCAAATATTACGAAGATGCGCTAACAAAATCTCTTCAAGTGGAGATGGACAAGGACATACCCGCTTACCCCATAGACCACAGATTGGAAGAACAGCTTGAGAGTGTACAGAAGTCTTTAAAGGAGTTAAACCTCAAGAATCAAGAGATCTGGTGCACCAAATGCTTGACAACTGACCACTCCAAAGACAACTGTCGACAGGAATACAGCGAACAGGACGTTCGATTCATGCAGACGAAATCTTTTTGCAACATCTTCCAGGAGCATAGGGATCACTCAACAAAATACTGCCCATTCAACAAGAAGAACGGCAAGGCATCCTGGTGTGTAATCTGTAAAACAAAAAATCACAATACAGTCGACTGCCATTTGAACCTGAAGAACTGACAAAAGTATCATGTAGTCTACCAAACCAATGTAGTTGCGCAAACTAACGAGCAAAAAAATTTAGCAAACGATCAGAACAGTAAGAGATATGACGGTCGATGCTACGAGCACCGGTACAACAATCAACGTGCAGGCTACGGAGGAAGAGGTCGATTCCCTGGGAATCACGACAACCGACTGCGTTGACCCATCCAGCGCTTTACATGTTATAAAGAGGGACATCGATATGCAAACTGTCCATATCAAGACAGAACTGACCTCAAATTTTGTACTCACTGTGGATTAGGGGATCACTCACTAGAGGATTGCCCTACCATGTTGGAAAAAATAAATACAAAGAAAAATGTTAATGTCTTGTCCTGTGTGCAAAAAAATGATGTAATAAACACAAAAAAATTGCATATTGTAACTCTACAAGGAACAAAAACAGGAGCTGATAACCCAAGAATCAGTAAAATAAATGAAAAACATGTCTATCATGATCCACTGAAAGAAAAACAAACATACAAATAAGAAACCAATGTATTTAAAGAAATTGCACTACAAGAACAAGTTCATGACACTCAACCTAACAAAATAAACGAATTAATCCAGCTCGTACAAAAATATAACTCAATATCTCAGTTCATAGATTTGTTGTATGAAATAAAATGTACCAACTCTAAAAAGCAAACAAAGAACATCTGCAGCTTAAATAAAAAATACAAAGGTGGTGCCGACCCACTTGTCGGCTTGGAAATCGAAGGATACCACATCCGACAAGTAGTGCTTGACTTCGGCTCACAAGTAAACATCATGACTCATGACACTTGGGAACAAATGGGTAGACCTTGACTCTATGAGTCAGGATTATACCTAAAACTAGCCGACCAGGGCCTAATTGAGCCTATTGGAGTCTGGAAAAACATTGACATGACTATAAAAGGAATCTCGACCAAGGTAGACTTCGAAATCATTGACCCGAAGGAAGGATCTAGTTCCTTCCCAACGTTAGTCGGTTGACCTTGGGGTAGAAAGATGAAAGCATCGATATCCCTGGACAAGGAGCGAATAAAATTAAAAGGAAATGGACAAAAGGTCATTGTACCCATTCATCCATCTCAAGGGGAACCTTGGACTGAACCTATCGATGAAGAACTCGATGTCTGACAACTCTACCAGATTCAAAACAATGCAGATTACACAGAACCAAATATCCATGGAGAACTTTATTTAGGCAACCAAGACTCAATTGGTTATAATTCAGACACCGAATTATATGATTGGGAGATCAAGAACTATGAAACACAAGCAAGAGGTTGCTGGACTATACAAAAAGTGCAGAAAAATCCCACCCAATAGTGCTTCATAGTGTCCATTGTCCCAAAAATATTTGAGAAGAAAATTAGGGAATACCCTACCTTACAACCTACCAATGTAAATACTACACAACTACCAAGATATAAGGAAAGGGAATCACCAGCCATGCATGTCGAACAAGTTTCCAAACATATTAGTGAACATGGCCGACTTCAAAGCCTAGTAGAAACTTTAGAGGACAAGCTGCTAGATGGTGGGATACCCATCAAACAAGACTGCAGACCTAGACAACAGCTTTGACTTACTTTGTCGAAAGGTTTGGAGGAAAGAAGTTAACCCAACAAGCTCAGATACCTGTATTCACTCAAGGATAGAACCCAGAAGATTATATTAAAACATGTGAAAAAGAATGGATAAGAATTGGATACAAGGATGAATGAGCATGGCCACACTTGTTCCCATCAACCCTCGCCGACTTACCAAACAAATGGTATAAGATGGAAGAAGCTATAGGTGAAACATTCTTATGGAATGAACTCAGGAAAAATTTCATTAAAGATTTCAACTTTATACCTCAAAATGAAAACTTGGTCGAAACAACAAAACAGATTAAAGAATTTATCCAGCCGACCGAAAACAAACCCTTAAAGGATAACCGACAGACAATGAAATGTAACAATATCCAAACAAAGACAAAACCACAATCGACACGACTACAGTTAGAAAACGAAAACATAGAGGGAAAAAGCTTTAGATGGAAATCTAACCATGTCAAAACGACCAACCTATTTGTACAATCCTGAAAGTAGAAACAACCGACAAACAAGATACCGATAGAATGATTGCAGCTAACTTCCCTGCCACATTCTCACAGTTTAAGGAAGGAAGTCAACCAATCAATGAAGCCAAAGCACCAGAATGGCTAGATGCTAAAATCAAAACTAAAGAATTCGACATCTCCAGTGATGATCGACCAAAAATGGCAAAGATTGGTGACTACTGGAGCAAAGAATAGACCACAGAGATAGTGAACTTATTAAAGGAATTCCAAGATGTATTTGCTCGATATTATAAAGACCTCAAAAGCTTAGTCCACGAAATGGGAGAAATGAAGATTGATACTAAACCTGATGTTCAACCTGTGAAGAAAAGGCCTTATAAACTAGCTCACAAATACAAAGAGATAGTAAAAAAGGAAATTGATAACATGCTGGAAGCAGGCATCATCTATCCTATCGACCAATTAGAATGGGAAAGTCCAATGGTTGTACAACCTAAGAAACATGATCTGACCATATTAAGAATTTGTGTCGACTTCAGGGAACTAAACAAAATAACACTGATAGACCCATTTCCAACCCCTTATGCAAATGAAATCTTGAATGAGGTCGCAGGACATGAATGCTACTCATTTACAGATGGATTCTCAGGTTATAACCAAGTGCCAATAGCTAAAGAAGACCAAAAGAAGACAACCTTTGTGTGTGAATTTGGTTCATTTGCTTACAAAGTTATGCCTTTTGGATTAAAGAATACACCTGCAGTATTCTCTCAAATTGTTGTCAAAACATTTCAAGAATATATCTATAAGACCATGGCAGTATACTTTGATGATTGGACAATATACTGCATGTTAAAAGATCATTGCAAATGGCTTAGACTTATGTTGGAAAGATGTCGACAAATTCAAGTCTCCCTTAACATCAAGAAATGCATATTTGTGACCCCCATAGGGATATTATTATGGCACATTGTTTATAAGGAAGGTATTAAAGTTGACTTTGCAAAGATCAAAATTATCCTCGACCTAAAACCACTAGTAAACCCAAAACAAGTCAAGGTGTTACTTGGCCACACAGGCTATTACAAAAAATTCATAATATATTATTCAGATATGACCTATCTACTTGAAGAACTATTAAGGGAAGATCAAGAGTTCAACTGGAAAGACGAGTGCCACATATCATTTGAAAAATTAAAAAGAAAACTAGTCGAAGCACCAATCCTAAAGTTTCCAAACTGGTCGATCAAATTCCATGTTCATATTGATGCATCAGGCCTAGCAATAGGCGTAATATTAACTCAACCAAGAGACGATGGAATGGATTATCCTATAATTTACAGTAGCAGAAAATTAAACAAGGCTGAAAGAAACTACTTGACAACAGAAAGAGAAGTGCTAGGAATGGTCTTTGCACTACAAAAATATCGACATTATCTCTTAGCTAACCCATTTATATTCTATACAGACCATCAGGCCCTGAAGTACCTAGTCAATAAACCACTACATCATGGAAGGATCTGTCGATGGCTACTTCTCTTCCAAGAATTCGAGTTCGAAGTCGTTGTCCGACCAGGCAATTTAAATGTCAGTCCCGACCATATATACTGAATCGACACAAGAGAAGAACCAACAGGAATCAACGATGACTTACCTGATGCACAGTTATTTTGGATAGAAGCAGTCCCAGCAGAACTAGAAGAAATAGCTCAGTTCTTGGAAGATGGACATGCACTAGCAGATCTTAGCTATAAAGGATGCACCCTACAGTCTTATAAATGGATTTTTATACAAAATGGGATTAGATGACATCCTCAGAAGGTGTGTACTAGAACACGAATGAGACAACATTATGCATGAA
>LPNX010067164.1:82415-116692 GCA_001517045.1 Pseudotsuga menziesii
TTAAAAAATTAATAAAATTAATTAAGCCATTTATATTTAATTTGAAATTATAACATAATGTGTAAAATTGTATAATGATGCATTTTTTTAACAAATTAGCAACATTGATTTTTTTACATATATATTTTGTATTTATAATTTTTTAGTTGCAAGGAGTGGACATAATTTTTTTTTAACAAATTAGTAACATCAATTTTTTTACATATATATTTTGTATTTATAATTTTTTTAGTTACAAGGAGTGGAAATAATTTTCTTAGATAAGTATTTATATTATAAAAATATTTTCAAAATGTATAAATATTTTTTTATTAATTTATTTTTGTCTATAAAAAAATATTAGAATAATTTATGCTTCAACTAATAAATTAAAAGAATTTATGCACCACCATTCACTTATTAAGTTAATATGATATATTATTTATTCACAACTTTTTTATTGCTAAAAATTAATATACATTAAAATTAACTAATAAACTAAAAGAATTTATACACTAGTGTTGACTTATTCAATTAATAGGATATATTATTTACTCGTAACTTTTTTATTGCAAAAAAACAATATACATAAGGTTTTTATTGCTAAAAACAATATACATTAAAATCTTATATACTAATATGACATATTTTCATAATATATAAATATTTTTTTAATAATTTATTTAAGAATAAATTGAGCCTTATATTATTTTCTATAAAAGATTTAACTATAATATTCATTTACAATAAAATGAATATATCAAAAAAAATATGATTTTGATATTAATTTATTCTAATAATGCAATAAATATTATAATAATATTGTTAAAATTTTACATGTAGATAAATCTCAATTAAATCACATTAAAATTAAATTGATGAGGAATGTACTAAATATAAAAAGTCAACATAAATTAATAAAATAACTCTTGAAAATAATTTTTAGTTTAATTTCATTTACAAGTTCAAGACAAATAAATGCTAAAGGACAATATTTTTTTAGGAATTTACAATGAATCTTAGTCACATCATTGTAGAGTTATTTTATTTATTTTATTAATTTTATTTATAGTCAATTTAGAAAAGTAACTCAACCATGATTATTTATATTGTGCATAAAAGGTAGTGTAGGAGGTGAGTTGTCATATATACCTACCCCTTAAAACCCCTAACTCATAATATTTTAATATACCTTATATTTTTGTAGTACATCTCTTAGGAGGCCCATTTTTTACCTCAAATTCTCTTAAATGCAGGGTTATGGTGGCCGACACTCCACAGAGATTGCAAATTTTTTGTCAGTCGATGTGACAGATGTCAACGACTAGGTCGACCCCTTCCTAGCATAGAAATGCCTTTAATATCAGTGAACCCAAGTCTGACATTTGAAATCCGGGCCATAAAATTCATAGGACCATTTCCTATACCAGCAAAAAGAACAGGTGCAAGGTATATCATAACTGCAGTCGAATATGTAACTAAATGGGCAGAAGCTGAACCAGTTGACACATGTTCTAGTGAGATAGCTGCTAAGTTTATCTATGAGAATATCATCACTAGATTTGGATGTCCACTAACTCTTATTAGAGACCAGGGAACACACTTCATCAACAGAACTATCAAAACCCTAACCGACCAGTTCCAAATCAACCATTGTCGGAGCACAGCATACCATCTTCAGTCGAATGGAGCAATTGAAGCATTTAATAAAACATTAACAAGAGGACTAACCAAAATATGTAATGCTGATAAGGATGACTAGGATGAGAAAATACCTGCAGTATTATGGGCATATAGAATAGCATATAAATGATCAACCGACCAAACTCCTTTTTGACTAGTCCATGGACAAGAAGTAGTAGTTCCACTACACTTCTGAAAACAGACACCTATCATCGCAAAAATATTATATGTTGATGTCGAACAAGGGAGAAAGGATTGACTATTGCAACTAAGCAAACTTGAAGAGCACCGACTAATGGCAATACAACATCAAGAAATCCAGAAACAACAATAGAAAGCATGGCATGACCGAAACATCAAAAACAAAAAATTATTGATCGGAGACCTTGCTTTACTATACAATAGTCGAGTAAAAGGAAAACCTAAAAAGATCCACACAGAATGGATGGGACCTTGCATTGTCGAAGAGATACATACCAATGGATCAGTCCGACTAAGGACGTTACAGGGCATAGTATTTCGGAAGCTCATTAATGGATCTCGACTAAAACGCCACAGAAACATTTAAAAAAAAATCATATAATGACCATAATCGTCAACCAAAAGCCATAAAAACTTAAAATTCAACAACCAAAAATACCGTACATACAGAAATCCATGACAGGAAATTACCATTTCGACAACTGACATCATGCCCATCGACATAACACCATCGACCATTTTCATCGACCGACCACTTACATAGACCATTCTCATAACTGACCTCGATAGTCCCATCGTGCATTCATGACATCGAGTGCCGAAAGAAATTCGCCATTAACGCACACTCAAGTATTCCAGCTGAAACATCACGTCTACCATTAATACACCCATCCATGCACACATCCACAGCATTGCCTATAAATACTAGATTGCCGAAGGATCATTCACCACAATCCATACAGAGAGAGCATCAGAGAATCTAGTCAACTAAACGCTGAGAACCCCTACGTGAAATCGACCACCAAACTGACACAATGGCCCCCAAACAAACTAGAGCCTCGACCAAAGCCAAGGAACTACAGGCTGCGGATACACCTTTAGTCCATAGATTGAAAAACATTAAGAATGCCAAGGTACAGGAAGGCTCATGGAAAAAACTATGGGCCGAAATGCAAGAATGGGCCTATGTCAACAAAAAGGCCATTCAAGCCATAGAGAAAATCAAACACAACACTATATTCAACTATGTCAATGCACCACTCATGGCCAGCGTTGGTGGCATGAAGGAAACTGCTGTAAAATTCATCATCAGCCGGTACCACAATGGCCGGTTCTACTTCAACCAACCGGTTGACATCTCTGGAGAAGTCATCTCCAAGCTGACCGGTCTCTCCAATGAAGGAAACCCAGTACCAGTCGGTACCAAAGAAGGATTGGTCGAAGAGCTCATTGGGTCATCTTCAGGTAAGAACTCCAAGGGTTTGATGATTAGCCAAATCACAACCCGAATGCCACAGATTGTGGCCAAAATAATTGCAGTAACACTCACCCTGCCAGGTCAAGGTAGCGACCTTAAATTGGACATGCTAGAAGTTGTCGACACCATCGCGACAGACGGAAGGGCATACATATGGGCTGAATATGTCACTGACATGGTCAAGACCATCTGCGAAAGATGCCAAGAAACAGGGGGAATCATCAAGTTCCCCTCCCTAATCTTATGGATAGTCATGTACCATATCTTCCCAGAGGGGAGTCCAGTCTTTCAGGAACCATCAAGGTTCCACATGTGAAGATTTAAGCCATTCTCCCAGAGAGGAACCTTACAGGAGCTTGAGCATGGGAAAGTACTATTGGAGAACTGGCTTCAACAACTCAAAGTCCACACTACTAGATGGAGGGTGCCTCAAAACATCTAAAGAAATCTATCAACGAACTCCCACATCCAACTAGAGCTTGACCATACCTCGGTGTGGTACATGCAGGGCAACAACTTAAATGCCAAAGCCCTCGACTACTATCTATCAGTTGACCAGATCTTTCAGGAATTGTCTTGATAGCCCAAAACAAAAAATACCAGTACCAGCAACAGCAAAGCAGGTCAACTTCTCGATTGAGGAGCCGCTCACAGACCAGGAAAAAGACGAAGACTATGAGCTCAACCTCTATATCAGCACCTTTGTGTCGGAGGAGACACCATTCGAACACACTGGCCGACTTCAAATAACCATCAAACCTTCGACCGCAAAGAGGGCAGAACCCCAGACTGCAGATCCACAGCCAGAGTAGCAGGTGATTCCTCTAGCTATAGAAAGTCTTGTCCTGACCCAGGAGCCAAGGAGAGAGACAGAGCCTAAAAACCCAGAGTATGCTGTCACAAAAGGTATCATTAGAAAATTATCAAAAGAGATAGCAGCGGCCCGGAAGAAGCTCAAGACACAACAACAACACCAAGGAAAAGGTAAGCGCAAGCTTATCCTTGAAGACTCATCAAAAGATGAGGAAGAACTAGCAGCCATGAGCCTCGACATAATAGAGGATGCCACAGTAAATAAAATATCGGTTGAAGCGTAGTTCCAAAGATTCATCAACGCAGGAGCCCTCGTGGGTCAACCAATGAAAGCTAAGACCACCCATATGACAGCACCTGAAAACGTTGTCGATATGGTATCTATGCCTCCACCCCTATCACCGACAAAAATAACCGAGGAGCAAGTACAGAAAAAACATTTAGTAAGCCCCCCGAACTTTTGCAAAAGTGCGATGTTAGAAGCAGTCAAGGAAAAATTCGACAAAGACAAAGATCTACAAGCATTCATTGAGAAACTGCCTGAGTTATTTACATCGGCCCAGAAGATATCCACCAAAGCACCTCTCTTCATGGTCGGTGGATACCAAGCAGGACACGAAGCCCAGTCCAGAGCCTTTGCAACCATCACGTTGACTTTTGAGAGAAATTTCGACAAGAAAGCTGAAGTGGTTGCACGTTAGACCTCAACTATCACATCGATCGTACCTCAAGCCGAACCACCCACCACTATCCCACAAACCAAAAATCCTGACTCAACTGTTGCAGGTACATAGGTGCCGACACAAGAAGAAAAAGAAAAGCATAAGAAGAGGAAGGAGAAACAGAAGAAGGAGCATCATGGACAGCCATCAAGGGTCCGCATCAAATTAAAGGATCCAACTTCCCTAACCGACCTAGAGCTAGGACAACTTCTGAAGACCCTAGCAGGCAAAGAAAAAATTAGAAGTGAGCAAATACGTAAGGAACTTGATGACCATAACGCAGAATAGGTAGAGTTCCTCCACAAATGCAGGAATCTGGTCCAGTCCATCATGCCGGGCCCTGTAGAGGTTGACACAGACAAACCGCTCGAAAGGGTGTATGAACTATTTGAGAGCATGGTGTTGGCACTCCAAGCTCACATTCAGGAAACAAAGGAGGAACAAAAAGAGGAAACTTCCCGCTCCTGATGGCACAACACACTGCCTTTTCTGAAGCTTATAAAGTGCTACAAGATCATATGGAGGAGTCTGTCGTAACTGAAGAAATACTAAGAGACTGGCCTGATTACTATGGGAAATTCTATCAGCAGACTCGACAAGGGATTCAGGCATTAGAAACTAGGAAAACCAATGAGGAAGCACTCAGAACGACAATAGAAGAACAAATAGTGCTTGAAACTACCAAACTGTAGAGACTAGAAAGGGAAGCACATCACTGGGTTCAACAAGCTCTCCCTAACTTGGATAAAGTCAACATCATCTACCCACAGATGAAATGACTTATCGAGACTGCAGAGGAGAAGGACCAGTTTATGGGTCCTGGCATGGAGAGGATAGCTGAAGTCTCCATTTCAGAGAAGATGTCGATTTTATCAGACTTGACCACACTCACCATCGACATCCAAAAAATTTTGCAGAGTTGGACAGATTTCTAGCATCACCTCATAGTAACAACCCCAGCCATTGTAGAAGTCTGTGTACAAAAAATACCGACCATCAGACTTCACAGCCCACCACAATACCTATTGAGACCAGCCAGGAAGAATTTTGTACCTCCCTGTTTCTTCGGGGTGAAGAAACATTTTGTTCATGGGGGAGATGTAGAAGGAGCAAGTCGATAAGTCAACTTGAAGGATAGCCGACTTAGTCAGTTGACCAAATAAACTAGAGATTAGGTCGGCCACCTAAGGTTGTGTTAGTTCACCGAACCGACAGGTAGTTATTTTGTAACCGTTCTATAATCATATATATTAGGCTGTTGAGCCAGATGAGAACTCAGCTCAGTTCTATGTATTGAATGGACTCATTCATGTAATATAATCTGTTAATTCACCTATTTTGTTCTTATCTCCTGTCTTTGTTTTATATGTATATTTTAGTGTGTATTATTGGTAACCTCATGTGATCTGTGAGAATACAACACATATCATAACCATTTACCTTTTCTCATTTGAATACATAATCATGTTTAATGATGTAAATACTGAAACAATTTTTAAGTTATTGCAGTCATAGCTTATGCCAAACAACATGACGAATAAATGGAAAAAGAAGGCAAAGATTGTAGATTATGAATCAGAGTAGAAGACTCACACACACCAAGGGTGGAATTAATGTATGAAGATAAGAATTCAGTCACCAGATCAGAACCCGAATTCAAATGGGGTCAAATTTACCATATGCTTGTAGAAAAGAGGGTTCCAAAGGCAATGTTGGAAGACCTAGCCCTGTATGACACCATACTAAAGTCTAGGATCACCAAGGTATCTACTAGGCTAGAGATGTTTCCTTGTGCAAAGGTCATCGGATGGATTCTTCCTAGAGTGGATTCAGCAGGGAAGATAATGAACACCATGGAGGACAAAGGATTTGCATCCTTCACACCTGGATTTATTGCAAAAGAATACATCCTACTGCCCTCTGAAACTAGCATGACAACCGAATGGGTCAAAAATTTAAAATTTGATTATATAGCTATAGCCAAGATGATGGTAGGTGAAGGGAAGACTTTCAGGAACAGGCAATCTAGGGAGTACAAAACTGGTCATTTACGTACCACATACAGACTGGCAGTGTTGATGCTAAATAGATTTTTCGGCAGGGCTGATGATAGAACTTACAAGTTTGGATGGATCCCACTTATCTATCATGTGGCCATGAAGCGAACAATTTCAACTTGGATGATATAGTAGCCAATAGCCTATCTACTTCCATCACTACATCCCAAGAAGGTTTACACCAAAGGAAATCTGAATTATACATGGGATTTTTTATTATTGATTGCATACTTAGTTTTCGCTTGTTTGAAAAGCTCAACTGCACATGGAAGGGAGAGAAAATACCTATTTATACATCTTATTAGATATTGTGGGGACATGAGTACCACAATTACTACAAGTTAATCTGTGAAGAGTTCCTGATGCCTCTTTATCGACTAATTTTTTTATAAGAGTGCAAGTTCCTATTGGAGGGAGATTTAGAGTCTATCAAATATTTTGAGGATTACTTATTCTATGAAGCGGAACATACCTTAGGATGTATGGGGGGACTAAAGCACCCTCATTTCTTCCAAGATATGCTACAGACTACATAGTCCATAAGGAAGCTGTAAGACAACTTTTCTTAGATGGCTTTGGAAGTCACCTGTTTGACTTGAAAAAGGATGTGTTCCCACTGCTACCTTTTTATATGAGGAGTTACAAGTTTTCTAAAGTCAACAGTGCCCCAAAATTCATTAAGGAACTGGAAAAAATCCACTTCGGAGAAAAGAGCTTCCATAGTAATGACTCACAGGGTAAATTTGTAGCCCATCTAGCACTCCTTAAGGTAAATTTTGAATACACTGACCATGTGGACAAGGAGGAAGAAGTATACATGAATATCTATAACATAGCAGCTTTAAACAAGCGGCTAAAAAATAAAACCACAATATCCAGAGTGAAATGCAGTAGCAGTAGTCTCCCAGAATCAAAGGTTCAAGAAGAAGAAGCTGCAAGAAAAACAAAAGAAGAGACTACACACAGACTGGCAGATGGAGAAATCTCGAAGCTTCTAGCTGAATAATCCCAGAGAGAGAAAGAAGAAGAAGAAGCTGCCAAGAAAAAGAAAGAAGATGCTATCCTGGATAATATTACAAAGTTAGAAAAAGTAATAGCTTAGGAAACTAAAAATACAGAGCAGGAGATGCAAGATCAAGAAAGAGCCACAAACGAGCAAACAAAGAAAGATCAAGAGGACCTGGATAGTTAAAATCAGGAACAGAATCCTACATGAGACAGTCTGGAGAACCTCCCTTCCACTTCCAACAATATACTCACCGAAAGGCATCTCTCTATCGTCAAAATGGGATTGGTGCCATTTACCCCATCTAAACAACATGAAGTTGCATGCTTGAAGGACGTATATTTTGATCTGAAAAGGAAATCCATTGTGTGGAAAACTGAGAAGAATTTAAATATGGGAACTCAACCTAGAATCACAACAATGATTGAGAATATGGTCATAAAAACTGTAGAAGAAGATCCCAAACAAATGGTCTCCATGGGTGTTGCAAGTGCAACTACAAATGCTCATAATATTAGCAGGATCATTGAAATACTTGATTAGTATAAGGGTAAAATGGCAAAAATGAAAGAGGTTTTGAGAAAGGTGAAAAGAGCAGGCTGAGAGTCTAAAAGAAAATATGAATCCACTCTTTCAAACTATGAAAAGATTCAATGGGATTACCAAATCCTATGGGAGGAAAGGGATAACTTGAAACAGTCAAACATGACCATTATAGGGAAAAGCAGAAGTTAGAGAGCAAGGTAGTGGAAATGGAAGTTCTGAAATCAGCAATTGATCAGCAAGCAGAGGAGCATAGATTTCGAATCATATAACTTGAAGCACAAAACAGTTCTTTGGAATTCTTTGAAGGAATCCAATGAAAAGAAAATAGACATAGCACCTCTAAGAGAGCATGCTCTCTTACTTAGAATAAAAATCTATCAAGTATAATTCAAGCTTGCGGAAGATTTTTTTTGGATCGAGCTAGCCAAAGATCGACTACAGGAGGTCTCAACAGTGGCTACTACATTCAAGGATAGAACCCAGGAAATTGCAGATATCCTGCAAGGCAAGCTGACATGGTTAGAAACAAATACAAAGCACCCATAAAACACACCTGCAAAAAGTCCGAAAAAGTTGCAAATAGAATATGATATTGTAAATTTCAGTAGTAGAGATGCTGAGAGGTTGATGGAAGCAGTGGAAAAGACAACAGACAAATGTGAACAATTTTTCATGAATATGCTTATAACTCACAACAAATGTTTAACTCCTTCAGCACAAAGGTTACAAGAATTTCTGGCATAAGAAGATGAGTTAAACATTCAGCTGGTTAAAGGTTTAGATGCAAAGGTGATAAAGGGTTTAGTGGCCCAAGCAAAAATTCATAACTATCTACTAAAATATTTGTTGAGAGTGACGCCTGCAAGAGTAGCATACATAAAAGGATAGATGTCCAAGCATGAGGTCACGGACAGAGTTTTAGAGCCCGCAAAGTTCAAGATAATTTCCTCAGATGCTTCAGCATGGAAGCAATTCATAAATAGTTTGAGTGGGTCCACTTAAGTAGTTTTTTCCTATTCACACATGGATATATTTATAATATTTTGTATTTACTTTTTGAACACACTAAAAGACAACTTTATGTTACCGAAGGTTAAGGAAGCCCAAAGGGCAGGGAAACCAAAGGTCAATTTGAAATGTATAAATATAGGTAGATTCAAATGAGAGAAGGACTTTTATAGCTCTGATATGTGAAATATGTGTTGTAAGGATGACTATTTCTTTTTATAATAAAGAGGATAAAATTTCTGCTAGAGAAGGAGCTATTGGAGTTTCAAATGCATGCGGTGTAGATGGCTGAATATAGAACAATTTTTGTTTTAGCTTACTCTACAAATCTATGAGATCATTATAACTTATGAACTACTTCTATTTTGTGAATGATTTCCTTTCCTTGTGATGAATCTTATGCAACAAATGAGTAATGAATGCTTTAACAAACACTGATCTATCTCTATGTTAATTTTTCTACTATGTTTATGTATTTCGAATTTATTAGCTACCTGTAAAATTATGTGTAGAAAATGTAGTACATTAGTCATCTAAATAGTAATATTGCTCCATGGGGATAGGTTGGATAATATAATTTAGTTCAGCATAGTTGTTATTTGCTTTCTGTGATTCAGGAATAAAGGGGATAAGATGAGAGGTAAGAACCTATGCATCACATTGTGAAATATTTGCTTCTTGATCATCTGTACTTAATTTGGGCACTTGCATATCATTTATAAAACATAAAAAACACACATAAATGGTGGACTGGGCCGTAATCAGTAAATTAGATTTAAAGGTTATTTTAACTCTATGGTAGTCGGACTACTAACCAGACGGATTCCCCAAACCAAACGATAAACGATCTAATCAGGAACGGTTGTTGGGTAGAATCCCTATTGTCGGTACCTGGGATTTTTCTAGGCATCAACATTTTTGGTGCTAGAAGGAGGGCCACCAATGCATGGCTAGAAATGGAAACCCATTTGACCGAGACTATTCTACCATTGATAACCCTAAAACTAGTTTTTCTGAAGAAAGAATAAACCCTGAAACTGTCGAGCACCTTTACCAAGTTCCTTTTGAAGTAGTGGATCATTTTAGAAGACACCGAAGGTCATACACAAGAAATATTGGGGGATTATAGACATCCCTGAATTACCAAGAAGAGGAGCTTCTAAACAAAGACCCACGTGCACAGAAGATTCATTCTTAAAAGGAAACTTGGAAGAATTGGTGAATTTGTCCTTGCAAGAAATCAAACAACCTCTTAATCAATTGGGACCTGAATCTATGTGATGTTCACCTTTTTAGTCCCCACCTAGATCTCCTCCACAAATCATGGTCGAAAATGTTCCTCCAAATCCGAACGCAAATAAACCTAATCCACCACCATATTGCAGAGCTAGAACACCACTTAACCTTGCTCCTCCAGTGCATGCTTTGTCTCAGAATCCTAAAAAGTCATTACCTAAATTCGATCCAGCAAAAGGAATTCTTGTAGATGACCACCTATGAAGATTTTTCTTGGCCTTAGAAGGTTTGGTGGTAGATCATGAAGATGTAGTATGAAGACTATTTATCCACACCCTTAAGGGTAAAGCAACATCATGGTATTTTGGCTTACAGGAAAATTCGATCACCAACTGGGATACTTTTGAAAGACTGTTTAAGAACAAGTTTGGTAGCCAAAGAACTAGTGCTGCCTTGATGAAGGAATTACTTGCTCTGAGCAAGGAGAAGAAAGAGAAAGTGCAAGACTTTAGTCAAATATTTTCCACACATTTAAATAATTTCAGAGCTACCATAAGGCCTGCTAAAGAAACTTTAATTGAATATTGCACTTCAGCCCTTGGCCCTGACATAGCAATGTTTGTTAAAATATCGGTAAAGCCTTCCTTGGCAGAAACTTATAAATAAGCCAAGAAGATAGAGCTTGAGCTTGAAAGTGTAAAGAAACATTCTATGGAGTCAGAGACCAAGATTTTCAGTAGTAAGAAACCTCTATTATTGACAAGGCCCAAAGATGAGCATTCCCATGAACTGGAAAATGTGGTCAAAACGGTGCAGAATTTATCCAACAAAATCATGGACATGGAGAAAGAAAAGGAATATAAGAAACAATTCAAACCTTATTATAATAAAATAGATGAAAGTGGTCCATCCCAACCACCCATGCACAGTCCATTTGCTATGAATTTAACTATAGTTGGAATGGAAAACTTTTGCGCATTTCATCAACAACCCCACTCTGAAAGGAACTTCCCGCAGTGGATTAAATCCATGACTTTGGTTATGAATTAGTTGTTAGATTCTAAATTAATAGAAACTATGATTGAAGACGAAAAGATTCATAGGATGGAAGAGGAACGAGAGGAAACTGCCATGGTTTTATGGGATTGTCCACCCATGTTGGAGTTAGAAAATCAAGAACCTACTGAGGAAATACAACTGTCAGCCGTTAATGTTACAATGAGACAAAAAGGTCCATTGATTGAGGATAATACATTACCGCCCCAGATTAAGAAGATTCAGGAGAACATGAAGAAAATCAGAAATAACACTCAGAATCCACCTATACCTAATTTGGTCATAACAAGGCAGGATGCCCCCTCAATTAGTAATCTAGTCAAATTTGTAGAAAACAAGGTAGAAAGTGTCAAGAAATGTTCAATATAGTGTGAAATGGGGTATGATATAGTAGAGGATATCAAGAAGACTAAGGTGAATATTTCTATGTTTGAAATGTACAATATACCACAACAAAGAAAGAAGCTCTTGGAAGACTTTGATGCACCCATAAATAAACCCCAAGATGATATTTAGTATGAGAAAAAGATCAGTGAAGATAGTATAGCGGGAAATTCCAAATCCAGAACTTTACCATTTTTACATTCTTTCGAGATCTTTAATCATAATGTACACAACTGTCTGGTAGACTCTGGAGCAGCTGCAAATGTTATACCTCTTTCTTTCTGTAAAAATATAAATGGGAAACCCACGGCTTCTGCACGAAAAATCATACAATTGGATAGAACAACAGTGAATGTAGTGGGGGAAATGAATGATGTATTGATACAATTAGTTGCAGAAGAAAGAGTGTGCCAATTCATAGACATTATGGTAGTGGATATACCTGAAGCTTATGGAATAATTTTGACCTGAGGCTGGTCTGCGAAACTAGATGGATATTTTTCTACTGACTGGTCACGTTTGTCATTTCCTTACAACAACTGCCAGGATCAGATTAAAGTACTAAGAGAACCACATATGAAGTATAATATGATGGAGCTAGAAGGGAAGAATGACCCAGTAAATTTTTCACATTCGGTTTTCGTAAATTATTTCATTGAACTTGAACTAAAAAATTACCAAGCGGAAGAATCCAACAATGGATCGGGCATACAGCCCGAGCTCCTTCAGTTTTCGTGGGATGATAAATTTCACTGTAACATAGTTAGCTTAGTCTCAGATGTAGAAAGTAGTACTAGCACAGTAGAATTAGCAGATAAGTTTTGGGTTTTATATTTTGACGGTTCAAAAACTTAGGAAGGATCAGGAGCCGCCTATATTCTTATTGATCCAGAAAACAATAAACATTTTCTTTCTTCTAGATTAGAATTTGAATGTATCAATAACACAGGAGAGTATGAAGCATTAGTCCAGGTTTGAAAAAGGCAATTGAGTTCAAATTAAAAAGCTTAAAAGTTTATGGGGATTTTGAAATTATCATTATACAGGTGTGAAACATAATTCATTGTTTATCACCGCATTTGAAAGGTTATCAAAATGAAGTTTGGGACCTCCTAGTACATTTTGATGCATTTAATATTAACTCAGTTCCTTGGTTGAAAAATGCAGCAGCTGACTTGTTAGAAAATTCAGTTGCAAGGATTGTTCCTACTAATAATAGATGTACAATTGAATTGATTTTTAGGCCTGGTGTACTAGACAACATCACTAATCTGAGAGTGTTTGATGACGATCCACAAATATTAGAGTTTCTAACTAATGATGATAATTTCAAAGGGTCTGTAATTGATGATGAAGAACATCAAGCGAATCTCCAAAATGGAAACTTCATACCCAAAGGGATTAGAAATTTGGAAGGAATGTTTGATATAAACAACAAGTTTGAAAGGCCAGCAAATGTAAAAAATGCATGGTTCATCTCTGCAATTTGAGTTGGTGAATCTGGGGTCAGAAGCAGAACCCAAATATATAAACTTACTAAAGTGTTGCTCACCAGGGGAAAGAAGAAAATTTATCATCTTGTTTAAACAATACAAGGATGTCTTTGCGTGAACATATGAAGATATTAAAACCTATGACACCCACATTATACAGCATGTAGTCCCAATTAAAGAGGGAGTCAAACCGTTTCAGTAGCCCTTGAGAAATATGCATATGAAATTAGAACCCCTGATCCAAAGAGAAGTAAAAAAGCTCCTTGATTCCAAGATTATATTTAGAATTAGACACTCAGAATGGGTTTCAAATTTGGTACTAGTGAGAAAGAAGTCTGGTGAAATTAGACTTTGTGTGGATTTCAGAAATCTAAAGCGTGCCTCTGATAAAGAAAACTACCCTGTCCCACCCATGGAGTAGATATTGCAAATGGTCTCAAGATTAGAGTCGTTCTCTCTTCTAGACAGATTTTTAGGCTACAACCAAGTGTTGGTAGTAGAACAAGATCGATTGAATACCACATTCAGAAATAAATGGGGGAATTTTTCATATAGAAGTGTTGATGTAATTGTAACTTCGAAATGTATTCATATGTATATCTTATGTATTGTACCCCGATGTTTATTTCGGGATGTGTCTTTAATGTATTTAAGTCATGTCATACCCTGATGTTTATTCTGAGAAGTTTCTATAATGTAAACAAGTCATGCCAAGTCATTGTGGGTAACCCTCCTATTGGTCAAGGGTTAAAGTTCCCACAGTTATGGGGCCTATAATACCCCTGGTTTTGACCCTGAATGCATGAAAAGGTACATTATGTATATATTGTAGTTAATAGTGGTGTGGAGCTAAAGGAAAAAGCCCCACCACCGATTTGGTTGTGTTTTTTTTGGTAATATGGATCGTTGTCGATGGTATATCATGCTATCTGCCACATTATAGTTTTGGGCATCATGTAAATATGCACATTAATTAAAATAAACCTACATCCAGCTACGACGGTGCAACGTTAATGAAAAGGGCATGATTTCCTAAGGTTAAGGGGGGGGATTGTTAAACCTTGAGCCTATGGGGAAAATCCATGTGTCAACCACCCATTAAATACTTTTGCTGTTAGTTGGGCAGTTAATGCTGGGTAGTGGTGGGTGGAAGACTGCCCCCATGCACTCTCCACCAGCTGGTTCAGTCACGCACATGGGTTGGGAGTGGTTTCCTCACGCGCTGCTTGATATACCAACCGTTTTTGTTCTGTCAACTCTCCCCATCACCGGCCATTCATTTTCATCATGTCGAGCTGAGTTAAAAGGATCCATGACCCATTGATTGGGGGTTCATTCTCCCTTCTCTCATGAATTGCTAGTCTGTGGGTCGGTTCTTCCTCCGATCTTGACAAAGAATCATTTTCCTTTTCTCCATTGTTAGACTGTGAGATGTTTTCGATGGGTTTTCCTTTGTGAGATGTTTCCCTCCTGTTCACATAGAGAGTCTATATTACTCCACTATTGCTGACTGTGAAAATTTGTCGTGGCTTCATTGTTGAGGAAGGACCATTGTTTTCCAATGTTCCTGGCTGTGTTTGGATTGTGTAAAGTCATGTTACTTCATCGGGAATCGGGGTTGTTGTTCTTCCCCTGATAGAGTGTTGCTATGAGTACCTACATTGTGTTGGCTATGGTCTCATTCACATTTTGTTGGTTGTGTCTTCCTTTGCATTTTGGGCTGCTGTAAGCTGTTATGGAGTCATTTTGACCACAATAGGGCCAAGAACGACTCAGGGATTATCTTCCCTTGCCCAAGCTGTGAAGTGTTGATTTTGCTACATGCATGCAGTGGTTGGTCTTTGAACTTTGTTGGAGTGGGATGAAGGCTTGGCTTGCTTCATAGACCTGGGGGTGTTTAGGAGCCACACAGACAGATTTAGATGACTGGATTTCTTCTCCACAACCCCTTAAGAGCAATGAAAATGGGGGGTTAGGGCCTGAGGGACTATGTAGCAGAGAAGGGACTGATTTCCTGGTGTTGGGTTTGTGTGGGTGTCTTAGAGGTCAGGATAGCTCTAGTGTAGGCATCCTTAGCTCTTCCATGAGCTCACTCGCTTAGCATTTAGCTCCTCCCAGCTCCTTGATAGCCTGATAAACCCTACTATGTGGACTTTGCTGATTTGTGTACCTTGGCTATGTGTAAGCCTACTTATTCCCTTATTCCTTGGGGAATCATGTTCAGCTTGGGGGTGGAAGCATTGCTAAGAGATTGATGAGCATGCTGGCCTATGGTTGGGTGGAACATTGTAGTGATGTAGCTGGTTGCGGGACAAGTTCTTTATGAGATAAGTATCCTTGTCTATTTTACTTCTGCAGTTATGTTTACTGTTAATGAATTATGATCAACATGTATATGAATGAATGTTGTTTTGCTTCCGCCGAATATATGTATGCTTATGCATCTTAGTACTTTGGATGTTGAAGCATTTACTTCAGATTTTATATGTATGTAAAACTTCATGGGGCTAGTTTCCCAGATGTTTTGATAGTTTGGTAGCGTTCTCTTTGTCAGTCGGAGGTTCAGGGATGTTACAGTGTGGTATCAGTGCTCTGGTTGTGGCATGGGCCTGAATGGGCCATGAAGATGCAGTGACAGATCTTATTTTGCAGCATTTGGGCCTCAGAGGGCCATGAGAAATAGTTAGCAGAGGTAGTTTACCTACTTCCCAGAAGTAACCAGGAGAAAATGGGTGAATGATAGGAAAATTCACAAAAATTTTCTAAGAGCCAGAATTGTCAGCACATCGAAAAACTTAGTGTAAAGTTCTTCCAATGCAGCGGAAGATCTATTCTGAAGCTCACCCGATGAAAGCCAGTCAGAAGAAAATTGTGGAAGGATCTATGTGTTCGTCGGCTGTCAACGGAGAACAGTGGAAGTCGAAGTCACAGTTGTGGAGGGGATCAGCCGAGGGTCACCGATATGTCGGCCCCTTTTGTGGAAAGAATACCCGATGCTGACCATCAGCGATCAGCACCACTAAGTTGAAGGGACCATCGATGGCACGTCGGTGGAGGTTAGTAGAATGACCAGCGACAGCTAGTTGTTCAGAGCGGCCAAGTTTTGTTGTTTGGATTGGAAAAACCTAGCTGTTTGGATCGCCAAAACGTCGACGAAAGAGACAAGATGATAGTGGGTTGAACTGCCGATAGTGATGGCGGAGCGAAAATTTTGAAAAACTTTCTGAGTCATGAAATCATCGGCGATCGACGATGATTAGTTGATTGAGTCGTCGATGCTTAGATGATGGAGTTAGTGATGAACATCAAAAGAGATTAGCTGATTTTGCGCTACCATTGTGGCTAGCTAGTGAACTATCCTTCCTACGGATAGAGTCCTTGACCACCAATGCCGCAGCGGATAATCATTCCGATAGCTGACGTGGCAGAAGATAAAAGTGGAAAACTTTCCAAAATTTTTCTAAGGCATGAGATCATCGGCGATCAGAACAAATTAGTTGTCGGGATCACAAATGACTAGAGGATGGGATCGTCGATGAATAGAAGATGAAGATGCCGATTCTAGTGAAGTGGATCGACGATCATTAGTGGAAAGAAGAGCCGATGTAAAGAAGAAAATTCAAAAAAAATTCTAAGTGTTGAATCCATCGATGATCGGTGGAAGTTAGATGTATTGGTTGTCGATGAACATCGGCAACAACTAGTGGTTCATGCGCCAGCCATTGCAGAAGTCTAGTGGACTAATATTCCAATGGGTAGAGTCCCCAATCGTCGATGCCGCAACAGATAATTGTTTCGATAGCCGACGCGGAGCGACAAAAAACTGAAGCGATAGGACCATCGACGATCGGCGATGATTAAAGGATTGGATCGCCGATACCTAGTTGATGGCATAGCCGCAACGTCAGAAAATAGATAGTGAAGGAGCCAAAATGATGGAAAAGAATAGAAGACATTTGAGGTGATGAAGCGATAGAAAGATGGTTAAGGAAGAAATTTTGAAAAATTTTCGAAGTATGAGAATCGTCAGACGTCGACGAAACTTAGTGGATGTGGGAGCTACAGTTTCGGCGGAGATCAGCTGAAGGCCGTCGAAACACCAGCCTAACTTAGTCTAATGAAGCTCCGATAAGACCATCGGTGATCGGCAACGATTAGTTGACTGCATCCCCAATGACTAGCTGAGGGAGTAGCTGCAGTATCGACGGGAAATAGTTGATGAAACAGCCGACAGAGTGTCGCAGGAAGGAGAAAAAGAAAATTTTCGTCAAGAATTTTTCTAAGTGTTGAGGATATCGGCGATCGATGCATGTTAGTGGATGAGTCTGCCGATGAGTCGAGAGAAATTAGTGATCTAGAGCGCCGATTGACGGAAGATAGTTGAACGAGCATCTATCGTTGTGGAATTCTAGAGCACTAACCTTCTAATGGGTAGAAGTCCTGACTGCCAATGCCGTAGTGACTAGAGGTTCCGACCGCCGATAGGCTTATGGCCGCGGAAGACACAGAAGGTTTGTTGGTCACCATTGCAGAAGTCTAGAGGACTAGACACCCAATGGAAAGAGCACCCGACCGTCGATGCAGCACATAATTTGGTTTCATCACTGATGAAAATGATAAAGGTCGTAAGCCGAGACAGCTGAGGATCCGATATGGAGGAAAACCTTAGTTATTGGATTGTCTTCGTTGTAGATGGCTATGGAACTAACCACCTGACGAGCGAGTAGTTAGTTTCTCCGACCGTCGATGCCGTGGCAAGTAACGTTTCGATCACCGACACATGTTACTTTTTGGCATCATCGATGTGGATCAGAAGCTTAGACCACCACAGGTCCGATACAATGGAAACTTATAGTCGATAGGGCCGCTAATGAGCACCGAAGAAATGCAGTCGCCTGGGTCACCGAAGTAGTGAAAGACTAGTTCACTAAGGATCTGATACGTCAAAAATTTAGTTGGAAAGAGGTCCGATTGGAAAAAGGGAAAATTTGGTTTTTCCAATGAAATTTTCAGCGAATTCCAACTAGTGTCTTAGCGAATTTTTCGTGGGATTTTTCAATAGTTTCAGGGCTGAAAAGGAAGAAGATTCTAGGTGGCTGAAGTTAGCATTCAGATAGAAATACAATTGTGTGTTTTGCCTAAAATTGATGAAAATCATCTTTTTGAAGTGGTGTGGTTTTCACACCTGAGTTCAGAATGAAGCATGTGGATAAGCATGGGAAAGCTTATCCAGTAGGGAACAAGGGAGAGTCACTAGAATTTGAATACATAGCAGCAAAGTGTTAGTGATTGCTTGAAAAAGAAATATGCTACTGTCAATATGGATGATTATCCAGGAATTGCATTCCTAGACGTAGAAAGACCATGAAGTCAAACCAGGTGTTGTGTGGAAGAGGAGTTCCATGGAAGGATGAGGGACTTGAAAAGGGAAATTTTCTTAAACCATGTATTACTAATTCTGATTACAAGTTTTATACATGAAATGTATGAGGATATGCATTGCATGTATAGGATATTACATGTTGGTAAGAATAGTGAGAATTATACATTTATAATGAGCCACTAATGATAATTATGGCATTGGTGTTGGTATTAGTGGAAAAACCAACGACAACATGGACATGGCTGAATATGTTGCTGATGCTGACGAATGTCACTAGCAACCCTATGGAGAAAGGGATAAGGCAACAAGTCTAGGATCAAAACTTGGTGAGCAAATTATGCAATCTCCTGCAAAGGACCAACCAAACTGGTAATGTCAAGGGTGTAAGTAGGCTCCATGCAGGTAATGTTTTAATTATGACAATTTCATGGGGTGGTAAAAACAAGAGGTTTCATACCATGTGGGTATTTGAAATTTATACTACATTCATACAGAAATGTATCATGCACATGTTGTTATGAGCTTAGTATCCCAAAGAAAGTAAGTACTGATGGTCTTGATTATAGTAATGCATCCTATATGAATTAGTCATGGTTAGGCCATGCATGGTATGTTTGAATGCATAGTATTCCTGAATCAATGCAAGGTAGCATTGAGGGGATATGCATTAAAAGATTTCATAAATCTTGTGGTTATGCATTGAATATATGCATATGAAAAGTATGAGTAAATGTTGTAGATATGCATACATAAGTATGGGTGCAAATGTTGTGATGCAATACATGAATGCATAGAGATAGTGCATGTGTTATTATGAATAACTAATGGCTGAAATGATGAATTGATGACAATTCTGGAACCATTTCAAGAGTTGTTATGAATGTAGGATAGTAAGTGCATGAAGAGGGTAGTCATGATCAATTGGCTGCCGAAAATTCTCTATGGATGGGAAAGGTGGTACAATGATACACTCGTGAATTAAGGAGTATCTAAACAATTCATTTAAATTGCATAACTGATGTGACTGTACCCTGGAATTTAAAGTATGATAATGATTGCCTGAATTAAATGAGTTTTGGTAATATTGATGTGATTGACAGCTGGAAGTACTTGAATTTTATAAATTCTGAAAATGCTTCAGTGATTATTGCAGCAAGGAAAATGTTATATGCATCAAGACTTACCAAGTGTTTGGCTTATTGAAGTTCAGGTTTCAGGTGGATTGTTGGAGCATGGCAATGAGAGTAAGACCATGAAAGATGTCAGTATCTACCATGAAAAAGAGCCAAACCTCATGAGAAGAGTCTCATGGTTGTGAAAATAGTCTGTATGCAGAATGAGTTGTCAATTTGAATTGGTAAATTTCAGATTTGAGAAATTCCTGACAGCTACTAATCACTATTGCCTTGCATAGAATTGTGTCAAGAAGACGCATTGTAAGTGGATGTTCATGTGATGCTAGTAAGCATAAATTATAATTGGAATAGTGGTACTGCTTACAAGAGACCACAAATGAGGGATCACCTCATTACCAAGCAAATCAATTTCTGTAGTAGACAGAGTTGCAAATTCCAATTGGATTGAATTACTAATGTCATTGTTTGGTTATGGAACAATCAAATTTGGATTGTATTATTAGATAATGATTGATGGTTTGGCTACTTGATGAAAGTGCTAGGGGTACACATTGCAGGAAGATCATGTGTGATGGCATGCAGGATCCAAAATTCACGGGGAGGTTTTCCCCCTATCTTGGAAATGGGTTTCAGGTGAAACTCCATTGGACATTTTGGAAATGTCGCATCTGCACTACATGTTTGGTAAGCAACATGAGTGAGATGGTATGGATTATGTCAGTAAAACATGTGTGAATGTGAAATGTAAAAAGGAGTTGGGATGGAAAATCGAGGGATTGTCAACTCAGAGAAGGGAGCCCCCACTCCTCCTTAACAAAGGAATACTGCCTCGGCAAATGGATAAGTGTTTTGTGACCCTAGCTAAGAATATGCATGTCAATTGTTAAAATTCCATATGCAGAGCATGTTTTCATTTTATTTCCATTATGACCAATTGCTTGAGTATGAATAGGGCCTACATGGAACACACCAGAAAAGGGTGCACACTTTCCCGATGTCGGACCATGAAAGGGTTTTCAATATTGATTACACCCTAGGGAGTGGACGCACTCCTGGTGTCTCAATACTTGATAGAGAATTATATGAAACATGACTACGGTTTTTAGAGAAAGAACGATGATGAGTTTTCTTGTATTGCTTGTGTTTTCAGACTAAATAGATGCAGTCTAGTGTTGCACACTAGAGAGAAAAGGGTAAACGGTTGTTACAGTGTTGGCTTGATTACCTGCAGCTTGATAAGCCCAATTGTGTATTGGCTTGGCTGGACGGTCTGATAAACCCAACTATATGTTGGCTTGACTGTGCTTGATATGTATAAAAGGGTATTGTTGATATAAGTGCATGGTTGATATAAGTACATTGTTGATATAAGTGCGTGGTTGATATAAGTACATTGTCGATATAAGTGTGTTGTTGATATAAGTGCATGGCCTGATAAACCCAACTATGTTGGCTTGGTTGAATTGTTCCTTCCCAGTCGGCGTGAAGGTGTACTAGCTGGACATTAATTATTTCATGTCGAGGAGCATGCTGGAGCATGCTGGCCTATGGTTGGGTGGAATGTTGCAGCGATGTAGCTGGTTGCGGGACGAGTTATTTATGAGATAAGTATCCTTGTCTATTTTACTTCTGCAGTTATGTTTACTGTTAATGAATTATGATGAACATGTATATGAATGAATGTTATTTTGATTCCACTGAATATATGTATGATTATGCATCTTAGTACTTTGGATGTTGAAGCATTTACTTCAAATTTTATATGTATGTAAAACTTCATGGGGCTAGTTTCCCAGATGTTTTGATAATTTGGTAGCGTCCTCTTCGTTGGTCGAAGGGTCAGGGACGTTACAGGGAACTAGGGTTGTTAGACTATCCTAGAGAATTCAACCCTAAGTGATTCATTGTAAGTTGGGGCAATAGTTCCCACCATTATGTTAAGGATAAACCTCCTTGTTGGTTGGAGGAGGCAAAGTCCCCACAAGTTGTGGGGCACTAGGATTATTAGACACTCCTAGATATGTCGGCTCTAGTAAGTAAGTGTTAAGTGAGGCCAACATGTTGGAGTGGGTTTCAAGTGAACGAAATAATATAAATAGAGAGTGAGCCTCTCTATTTATCATACGCACACTCACTCATTGGGGCACATGAGTGAGAGGAAAAGTTGTTGGGACAAGAGAGAGACTACTGCTGTCGGGAGATCATCTTTACGTTTTCAGGTTTTACTTTTGGTGCTAATTCTATCTCTGAGGAATTTGTGGGGTTTTCTCCTTTATGATTTCCTCGAGGAAAATTCTTTGTGTCTCTTGTCTCTTGTGTTTTATTGCTGTGAATGATAAAAATCTAACTTGGTATCAGAGCTAACCTGAGAAGAAGACATTGTGCACCTGCATAATCTAGGGATTCTTATTTTTTGGGTCTCTCTCCACAATCCATTAGCAAAAGCATGCTATGTTGACTCTCCATTGAAAGGTGCATCTTTCTGTCAAAACGAAATTCGATTTTGAGCATTTTCAGTTTTGGTGCAGGAAATTAGGACTTCTTACAGAAGATGAATTTTTGAGTGAGCCTGGCATAGGATTGATCTTCTCATCAAAATCCAATTTTAGAGACCTGGGTCAAGATTTTTGGTTGGGTGAAACTCTGGGAAAGTCAAACCCTAGTTTGACCCCAAGCTGGAAAAACCCTAAAATACTAAAACTGATAAGTTTGGGTACATTCACTATATCGTGGGATTGGCGAAGGCACAGGAGCTGAAAATTTTTGAGGCCGAAGATAAAATAATTATTTACACTGTGTCCAACATTCAGCCTCAGATTCACTATATTCTAGGATATATGATCCCTCCAAGTTAGGGTTCCAGTCTCTTCCAGAATTCATCACTAAACAGAACACCTGGGGAGAATTACTATATCTTGGGATACGAAGGTCCACATAAAATTTTGGAAGATTTTCCAGAAAGAGAAAAAAATGTACTTTCTATGATCCAAGTTTTAGACTCAGAAGATGAACCAGTGACACGTGGAATTCCGTACAGCGTCTCTATTCTGAACAGTCTTGTAATAGGTCACCGTGGGAAAATGATCATAAGTCCCAATTGGTGAAACCAATTCTAATGAAACCTATGGTGTTGGAACAGGGACATGTGAGTATATGTCAATGCAAAGTTTCAGACACATAGGAGTAGTAATTTTGGAGATACCGCAGAAACATTAACAGGAATTTCTGCAGAAGAAATTAGAACACTAGGGCTTCCTGTTCCGGGAGCTTCCCTCCACTGTTTTCAGAAAAGGAGTGCATTAGAAAGCTCAACTTGAAGAAATGTATCTTTCTATCCAATCATATCTATAATATTTCAAGTTTTGAAAATTAGGGTTTCTCTAAAAAACCCTAGATCAACCAACTCCGGAACCAAGACAGACACCTCAAATCGGTAAGATCTAATCTTTTGCTATTTACATTTGAGCTTCTCATTTCAAAGTGATCAATCACATCAGCTTGATGATAAGCTTGGTGAAGTTGAAAAATTCCAAGAATGGAAGTATTTGATCTCTCTGAAGAAAATGAATTGGACACCTATATGAGTAGAAAGGTTCCAATTCTAGAGGGAGATGAGGCTAAAAGCCCTACACCAGAAGAACTTGGTCAAGGACAAGAATATCATTATTGATTCAATCACGGATCACATTGTACCACAAGTGTCTTCCCTAAAGACACCAAAGATGTTTGATTCCTTGACCAAGCTATTTGAAGGGAAGAACATAAATCAGAATATGACCTTGAGAAAATAGTTGAAGAATGTGAAAATCCAAAATGCAGAGACCATACAGTCATACTTTACGGGGGTCTCTCAAATAAGAGAACAACTTGAAGTGATAGAAGAAGAAGTGTAGAATACAGAAGTGGTGATAACCACCTTGAATGGCCTCTCAGAATCATGGGATTCATTCATTTGAAGAATGTGTGCTAGAAGGGAGTGATTACTTTCAGCAGACTCTAGGAAGAGCACACACAAGAAGAAGCTCAACTAATAATAAGAGAAAATAAGATGGGAGCAACTAAAGATCAATCTCTCACCATCCAAAGAAGATCCCTCAAGCGATGAGGAATATGAAGAACTCAAATTCTTATCCATATTAGCATTTGGATAAGGAATGATGCTATTATGAATGAAGAAGACGATGAAGCTGAAGGCTCAAGGAGTCTACCCATGAAACAAATAAAGATAAGTATTCAATTTTCATTTCATGATATTGTTTTGTTATGCATTTGTTTATATTTAGTTAATGTATTGTGCATGATAGAATGTTTGGATTAATGACAGTATACTACTAATATGCATGTGATGGGTAAGTATCTCATGGTGCTATACAACTCTCCATTGCTACTTAGCGAGAATGAAACCTCTTTGCTGACATATTAGATTAGTGCACAATATCAATGTTGTCCCGGTAGAGATGGAAGGCATCTAGAACATTTTTGTGAGATATGGATGAATGTTGTATTGGCTAAACTAGTTGCATGATCATATATTTATGCATAAGAATTTTCCAGTATGAATATTCCTTATGAAATGTTTCTAACCATACAAATGCATTTGACTTGTAGGAAAGATCGCATACATAATCGCCTACAAGCAAAGAAGGATGAGACTTGTTCCAAAGAACAAGTGACAACAGTTCAAGATGAAGAATAATATGATGAATACAGTGACATCATTGATACAAAACCTTCAAGCTATGAATAAGTAACCAAGAAGAAAGGGAAGACCAGTTCAAGAAGAATGATGTCAAAGATGCAGTATCTATACGTGAAGGAAAGTATATAGTTCCATCATGCAGTAGATGGAAACATCGTTGGATACAAGGCAATATTTGGAGCACAAGGCTTCTCAGAAAAAGAAGGCATAAACTACGAAGAGACATTTGCAGCCACTGGAAGTGAAGTCACATGAAAGACAAAATCATGTGTGCAAATGAAAGAAGGCCTTGTACGAGCTCAGAAGACACCCATGGGATAACACATACGTGAGGATCTTGATGAAGATATGAACCTTTGCTACAAGGTTGATAAAGGATGACAAGCTCACAGATGGGTGCGAGAAGAACACTTTCAAAAATAGAGGATCTTGGTATCCAGTGACGCTAGATGGATAGATAGAATATTAGTAGCACAGGAAGCTACTTGTCACTCTGGTATAGAATGTTTCAATGCATAGAGTACGGAAGACAGAGGGAGTATGATGCTTCAGAGGGAGTGACTGCAGAATATCCTAAGGTTCGACATGGTATAACGGGATGGACATATTACTAATGACTCTATCCTTTACTAAGAGTAAATTAGATTCCAACCTTTCCTTCAAGGTTGAAGGCAGAAGACTAGTGAATCTCCTGTTATGTGTTGATGCACTATTTTCTAAGAATGGAGGTGTGGACAAGGGAAGTATGCATTAGAGATCCTGAAGAGGTTCAGGATGATGGACTGCAAGGCCATGACCACACCTATGGCATCGAACATGAAGTTATTGAGTGATGCTTCATCAGAGACTGTTGATGCCACGATGTATCGTCAGATGATTTGTTTCTTGATGTACTTGATAGATACGAGACCAGATATTTTCTTTGTTGTGAACACCTTGAGCCAGTTCTTGACAGATAGGAGACATGTTCACTTGATTGCTGCAAAGCATATTCTAAGGTACCTGATGGGTACAATTGATTATGGGCTCAAGTAAGAGGTGAATCAAAATATTACCCTGGAGGGTTATGTTGATTCAAATTGGGAAGGAAGTGCCATCGATAAGAAGAGCACTTCAAGGTGTTGCTTCAATATGGGATCAGGTGTGATCTCTTGGTTTAGTAGGAAGCAATCCTGTGTGGCACTGAGTACAGCTGAAGCAGAGTATGTTGCAGCTTGTTCAGCTAGTTGTGAGGAAGTATGGCTGAGGAAGCTACTGTCTAATTTATTTGATCTCCAGATGGATGCTACTTGTATACATTGTGACAACCAGAGTTGCATGAAGTTGTCATAGAATCCAGTGCTCCATGACAAGTGGAAGCATATTGAGATCAAGTATCACTATATCAGGGATATGGTGCAGAGGGGAGTAGTGAAGCTCTAGTATGTTGCGACAGAGCAATAGATAGCTGATTTGTTGAAAAATCCATTGGATAAGGTGAAGTTTGAGTACTTCAGGGAGAAGCTTGGTGTTCTCTAGATCAAGGTTTCCTCCAAGGGGAAATGATGAGACCCAGAGCCATTCTGACATGGTGAGAGGATTGGTTCCTTCCATGGTCCGATGTAAGGGTTGATCCATTCTATCATGGTGAGGATTGGCTCCTTCCATGTCAGATATGAGTGCTAAGCCATTCTGATGTGACTATAGGATTGGTTCCTACATGATCAAAAGTAAGTGCTGAATTCCATTCTTGGAATGTAGGTACCTGGTCAGTTACCAGGTAGATCAGTCTGGGACTGGGGGCCATTCTGATATGACTGTAGGATTGGTTCCTACTTGATCAGATGTGAGTGCATGACCTTTCACACATGCATGTTGGATTGGTTCCTCACATGTGTCGGATGCAAGTGTAGAGCCTTTTCGAACATGCATGTTGGATTGGTTCCTCGAATGTGTCGAATGTAAGTGCAAATCCTTTTCGAACATGCATGTTGGATTGGTTCCTCGCATGTGTGAAATCTAAGTGCAGAGCCTTTTTGAACATGTATGTCGGATTGGTTCCTCGCATGTGTCAAATATAAGTGCTAAGCCTTTTTGAACATGTATGCTGGATTGGTTCCTCACACGTGTCAAATGTGAGTGTTGGGCCTTTCTGACAGGGTTGTGGGATTGGTTCCCACATGGTCAGATGTGAGTGCTTGGCGTTCCTTTCTGATATGATTATAGGATTGGTTCCTACATTATCAGATATAAGTGTTGGGTGGGCCATTCTGACTTAGGGTCAGATATAAGCGCTGAAGAAGACCTACATGGAGGCTAGGCCTAAAACCAGCATGAAAAAGGGTTGGCTCTGTAGAACTTCTTGTGACGAGAATAATCGTGAGATAGAACCCATGATGATGATCCAGCTGTGATGATCCAGATTGAGTGATGATCTAGATCCAGTGATGATGATCCAGATCCAGATGAAGATGAATTGAAGATGAAGATGACGAGAACTCAATGATGATCCAGATGATACAGAGAAGAATACTTGTGCCGATAAATTGTGTCAAGAGAATACCTTCCTAGTTAAGAGGGAGTGTTGATGTAATTGTAACTTTGGAATGTATTCATCTGTATATCTTATGTATTGTACCCCGACGTTTATTCTGGGATGTGTCTGTAATGTATTTGAGTCATGTCATACCCTGATGTTTATTCTGGGAAGTTTCTATTATGTAAACAAGTCATGTCAAGTCATTGTGGGTAACCCTCCTATTGGTCAAGGGTTAAAGTCCCCACAGTTGTGGGGCCCTAGGGTTGTTAGAATATCCTAGAGAAATCAAACCTAGGTGATTCATTATAAGTCAGGTCAATAGTCCCCACCATTGTGTTAAGGATAAACCTCCTTGTTGGTCGGAGGAGGCAAAGCCCCCACAAGTTGTTGGACACTAGGGTTATTAGACACTCCTAGAGATGTCATCTCTAGTCAGTAATTGTTAAGTGAGGCCGACATGTTGGAGTGGGTTTCAAGTGAATGAAAGAATATAAATAGAGAGTGGGCCTCTCTATTTATCATACACACACTCACTCATTGGGGAGCATGAGTGAGAGGAAAAGTTGTTGGGAGAAGGGAGAGGCTACTGCTGTTGGGAGATCATCTTTATGTTTTCGGGTTTTACTTTTGGTGCTGATTCTATCTCTGAGGAAGTTGCGGGGGTTTATCCTTTATGGTTTTCCTGAGGAAAATTATTTGTGTCTCTTGTCTCTTGTGTTTTATTGTTGTGCATGTTATTCTCTCAATTAAAGATCCTAAGATCATAATGCTAGCTTGAATGATAAAAATCTAACAAGAAGGATGCCTTTCGGTATTATTAGTGCTAGAGCAACATTCCAAAGGGTGATGGACATAGCTTTCCATGGTTTGATTGGTCGCAGCATGTTCGTTTATTTGGATGATGTTATAGTTTTTTCCAAGAAAAGATAAGAACATATTTTCTATCGAAGGAAATTTTTTGATCGATGTTAAAAATATGGCATTTATCTGAATCCGATGAAATGTGTTTTTGCTATATAGAATAGATCCTTTTACCCCATAACAAGAAAGGCATGCAATCTTTCATGGGGACAATAAACTTTGTGTGAAGGTTTATGCCCGATTTTGTTCAAATAGTCAAACCTTTGCAATAAATGGTCAATAAAAGTGTTTATTTTAAATGGACTGACTTAAAGAAAAGTGCATTTGACAAAATTAAAACAACAATAGCACTTGCACCTTCTCTCAAAAGTCCTAATTTTGAGAAAGACTTCATTCTATACACTTTTGCTTCAGACAATTTTCTAGCATCAGTGCTTATGCAGAAAGAAGAAGGGGGAGATGAGTGCCCCATATCATTCATGATCACTGGGTTATAAGGTGCTAAGTTGAATTACCCTATAGTTGATAAAAAAATAATATGCAGTTTTAAAGCAGAAAAACAATTCAAGACGTACATACTTAAGAGCATAACCAAAGTAGTTGTTCCACACCTGGAAGTTCACACTCTTTTCGTGCAGAAATATTTAGGAGAAAGAAGAGGAAACTAGGTCACATCCTTGTAGGAATATGACTTGGAATTATACCATCAGCCATCATCAAGGAATTTGAAAACTAATGGTTGAAAGTCAAGACAATGGAGATAACGATTGGGAGAATGAGGCTGAATTGCACATGATTGATGTGTGTCCTATATCTATAGCCCTAGAGTCCTAGTACAGAGACCTGGTGCACTATCTTCAACAGGGATACTTTCCTAAAAATTGGAATTCCAAGCAAAGAAGGGAATTACGCTTAAAGTCAGCATCATATCAGATGATTGACTGAGTTCTTTTCAGAAAAAACTATGACATAGTTTTTCTCAGACGTTTGGAACGTGAAGATGCAACCAAAGTTGTTAAAGAATTGCATGATGGCCCTGTTGGAGGTCATTTTTCAGGAGACACTACAGCACAAAAGATTCTAAGGGTTGGGTACTATTGGACAACTTTGTTTAAATATGCTCACGCTTACATAAGGAAGTGCGATACATGCCAAAGGAGCGATGGAAGACAAGCAAAGGCAGCAGGGACCTTACAACGAGTTATTATTTCTAAACCATTCGAGCAATGGGGAATTGATATTATTGGAGAGATCAATCCCAATTCTTCCTTGCAACACAAATACATCCTCACGGCCATAGATTATTTTACCAGATGGGTAGAAGCAATCCCATTATGGAAAGTAAATGAAAATGTGGTTATGGATTTCTTACAAGACCACATTATGACAAGGTTTGGGGTTCCGATTTCCCCGGTTTTTTATAACACGTATTATTTTTCTCCAATAAAGCTTCCTTCATTTGCTAATGAGAATGGAATTAAATTACATTATTCTGATAACTATTATCTGCAAGGTAATGGGTTAGCTGAATCTACTAATAAAAATCTCATTAGAATTCTAAAGAAGAATGTCATAGAGAATCAAAGAAGCTGGCATATAGCTCTTCCTAATGAACTTTGGGCTGAACAAGTTACACCCAAGAACTCCTTAGGTGTGTCACCCTATACCTTAGTTTACAGAAAGGAATCTATCCTACCCACTAACATTTTGTTTCCTTCTTCTCAATTATTCCAAGCATATAGAGGGTTTAATAGTGAGGTTTTGCAAGCCCGAATTAATACTCTGCTAAAATTAGAAGAGTCTAGAGCTAAGTCTAAATAAAGGTTTAAGCGGGCCAGCAAGAGATTGTGAAAAGATGGCTTGACAAGCACAATTCCAAGAATAAAGAGTTTGAGGTAGGAGATTCGGTTCTGAAATGGGATCACATGCATGATGAAAAGGGAAAGCACAATAAGTTTCAACATCTATGGATAGGCCCATTTGAGATTGTGGAAAATCTAGGCCCCTTGACCCACAAGTTACAGGATTTTTAGGGGTGGGAAGAGAATCTGCTAGTTAATGGTTTGGTTCTCAAACCTTATTTTACTTGAAGCTTTTGAAGTTTTCTGTACATAAATAAACCTTTTGATTTTTGTTTCAATTTTTTCATAGTTAGTTTGCTTTTTTTTCTTGGAGTCTGATTTATTTCAGTTTGTTTTATTTTTCTTTACTTCAGTTTTCAAATAAGCCAACATAGCTCTTAGCGTTTGGGGAACAGTGGAATTTTGGGAAAACTGCAAATAATTTGACTAAAAGTTGCTTATTAAATGCACATGTATCATGATTAAGATTCGTTAAGTTGATAGACTATTTGAAGGGAGGATTTGAACACATTGATGTCCTTTTTAGCCCCTATCAAATAATTGAGGTAAGAAGAGTCTAGAATACTATTTTGGGGCTCCATCCACTTCACATTAAAATATGTCCTAGGAAGCTAACAACAATGTGTTATAGATATTTTCACCCCACTAGGTGAATCACACTTTGTATGGCCTTCCCCTGTCCCGCTGTAGACTCTTTAGACCCAATGGACCACATTTTATCCTTTGATGTATCATTGATCATACCCAAAACTATATAAACTATGATATACACGGCTTTTTCCCCGATAACCGCGTACATACGCGGGTTTGACCCCTATAGTTGCGTACATCGGGATGTGTGCATAATCCAAAATCCTTTGGAGCGTTCCTTGTCTTGGATCCGATTCATATGACTCCTGGCCTTCCATATGCCTTGAGATCGCACGGATTTGACCTTTCAGTATCCATTTGAAAGCTATATAAGGAACCCTTGAGACATGGGATAGATAAGAGAGAATTGAGAGTACCGAAACTATAGTCCATTGTTGCCAGAACTTATGCTTGAGTATGCATCCTTTTGTCCCTTGGAGCACTGTTGTGTTCTTCCCAAGCTTGCCTTTTGCTAGTAAGCTTGCTATCGGAGTGATGGAGGATTGAGGTGGTGGAGGCCCAAGTGGGGGATTCAGTTTCTCCGGTTCCCAGACATGCCATTAGAGGTTGTCACTTGTAATCTCTGATTCATATTAATAGAAATATCTTTTCCCGTCCAATAATGTGTATTTGAAAGAATATTGTTTCCATTGGAATATGTCAAATGATTATACATTATTGATTTATATATGCTAGAATAGATCTAACACCATGAAATATAGTATGCTTGTATTGTTTACTTGTTGTTGAGGGCGTGCTATAACAATTCAAGCTGAAGATTGGAAAGCTCAACGGGGATCTACTTCAACCGTCCGGAATAAGGTACAAGGTTCGATCCTTTAGTGTTAGATGTTTTTATTTCTATTGCATATTAGGAAAGATTGATTTCTGGAGTCTAGCTGTCTGTTGTGGTACCCCAAGCCATAGGAATTTCTCTCCGTAACAGAATTGGCGACTCTGCTGGGGATGTTCCTTGTTCTTCTTTGGGGTTGGGGGCAAAATGGGCTTGATATTATTGATTTTCTCTCTGTTTCTCTCTGTTTCTATGTCGCATGTTATAGTATGTTTGTCCATTGACACTCCCCTTTATTGGTTTGGCCTTGACCTGCTTTTTACCACTGCCTTCTCTGTATACACAGGTTTTTGGCCAATAGTCGCGTGTATACGCGGGTTTTTGGCCAAAAATTGCGTACATATGCAGCTGTTCTTTATACAGTAGCGTACATCCTCCCTTTTGGTGAGTCTGATGTTGTGGGAAGTTGTTGGGTGGGTTGTGAGTGTGGTTGGGTCTTCCTTGGGTCTGAAGTTGTCTATTGGATGCTTCTTTTGTGGCCAGAGACCGTTCGTGCCTTTGTCAAGTATAACGTCTATACTGGCATATAGGTTAGGTTCACCACCGCTTGCATTTTGCATGACCTTATGACCATGTCACTATATCCTTAGGTACGAACCCACTCTATTATGTCATGGAACCTTCTTGCTGCTATAGAAGTGGCATGATATGAGTGGTAGAGACTCACCTTACATGGGTACCCTAGTTAGCGCCTTATTTGCATTTGGTTCCCATGCCGATGTTTCCCCCTTTAGGGTGTGGGAGTCCATTGTATAGTATTTCCATGACATTTAGCAAGAGCATCATACTCCTCTTGATATTATGCTGGCCTGTTTCCCCCCAGACTCCCCTTATATCAAGTTGTGGATGCATTATCATGAGCTTTGCCTGTCTTATTGAGCTTTATGCCGGCTCCCCTGACATTGCGTTTCAGCTGTATAGCCCGAGCTTGTCTCATGTCTAGCCATGCAGAGCCTTTATTTATTTCCTTCGCAGCTTGATTCCCTTTTTACCGGGAGGGGATTTTCCCCCGAGTGTCGATATCCTACACATGTATCCTTGCATTGAGCATAGGTATGTTCCACTGCTTGGAACTAGTTTGTTTTCCCTAAATGACACTCGTCTCCTCCTAGTTTGTAACTATAAAGCTAGTTTATTCTTTTTTCAAGCTTTTCAAATAACTGAAAAAGACCAAAAAAATCAAAAAACCAAAAAGCCGGACAAGAAAAGATTTTATCTTTGGCAGCTGTCGAGTCGTGTCGCCTTCGAACAGAGCACTGTATATCACATCCATTGGTTGGGTTATAGTTTGACTTAGGAGCTGTACTTATTATCTGAGTTTTATCTCCACCGACTGGTTAAGCTTCCAGTCCCTATGGAGCCTCTATTGATGCCCCCTGCGTCATAGAGATGTCCCAATTTGTATATCGAGTCTATGCTGCCTTCATTCAGCCACCATACGCCGTTATGCTCTTGTTCGAAGGAAGTTGAAACCTGAGTCGTCCATTCCCCAGTTATCTTGACTTTGCATGTCGTTCGTTCCCGGTACAGTTACTGGTTCGTGCGCCTTATGATCGAGTCCTTCCACATTATACAGCTTTGCTAAGTACCTCGTGTTGGATGATGGGGGATGCCCTAGTGCCCTCCTTCCAGCGGATTTCATCCCATCGACTTCAGATCATTTATTCTGGGATTGGAATCTAGAGTCATTTTGAGTGCCTTGAGACTTGCAGTCATCAATGGCAGGTTCTCTCGCCATCGACAGTTTCGGGAATACATCAATGTCCCCTGATCGATGGATTCTCTCAAGCGTTCAACCTCAACACATTTATTCACACTTGTTAGTTTGCACTCTAGTACCTTGATTCCCATTTTCATTATTGGTGGGTGATCTCGCATCTGTTAATGGTATACATCAATGACCGGTAATCAGACGATGGACTACTATGTTCGACCTCGACACCTCTATTCGCATAGTAGGACATGTACTTGTAGCGATGTGTGTAGAATACCTTCCAGATTGGTGGCATCCACTATATGCTACCTCCTTGATTGTGCCAGTGTTCATGAGATTTCAGCTCTCGTGACTTGTTCCAGTATATGTCAGATATTTCCAGCCACTATGGAGATCTTGATCTGTTATATATCTTCAGCCTTTGTGGAGATCATTGTACTTTGCATATCTTCATCATGGAGATTCTGATCTATGTATGTTGTACATGGCGATGACCACATCTATGTGTTATCATGTTTCATGCCTATTCATGGCCATTGTACTCTTATGTATCTGGGACTGCTATATGTATTCGCAGTTATATGCAGAGTTGTATTATGGTATTATGCTGATTGGGTGGCTGGTCTTCCATTTGGGTACCTTCATCACTTCACTTCTGGGATGGAATTATAATGTATTTCGGCCATCGTATAACCCCTCTGATCTCATACATTAGGGGGCATCTGTTATAGAGATTTTCACCCCACTAGGTGAATCACACTTTGTATGGCCTTCCCCTGTCCCGCTGTAGACTCTTTAGACCCAATGGACCACATTTTATCCTTTGATGTATCATTGATCATCCCCAAAACTATATAAACTATGATATACGCAGCTTTTTCCCCAATAACCACGTACATATGTGGGTTTGACCCCTATAGTCGCGTACATCGGGATGTGTGCATAATCCAAAATCCTTTGGAGCGTTCCTTGTCTTGGATCCAATTCATATGACTCCTGGCCTTCCATATGCCTTGAGATCGCATGGATTCGACATTTCAGTATCCATTTGAAAAGCTATATAAGGAACCCTTGAGACATGGGATAGATAAGAGAGAATTGAGAGTACCGAAACTATAGTCCATTGTTTCCAGAACTTATGCTTGAGTCTGCATCCCTTTGTCCCTTGGAGCACTGTTG